>OZ038378.1:151070719-151181268 GCA_964036045.1 Eutreptiella sp. 'Long Island Sound 2002'
CAATGGAAGGGGGAGCGCCTTGCTTCAAAGGCCTATGGAAGGGGGTGAACCTTGCTCCAAAGGCCAAAGGAAGGGGGTGGGCCTTGCTCCAAAGGCCAATGAAAGGGGGTGGGCCTTGCTTCAAAGGCCAATGGAAGGGGGTGGGCCTTGCTCCAAAGGCCAATGGAAGGGGGTGGGTCTTGCTCCAAAGGCCAATGGAAGGGGGTGGTCCTTGCTCCAACGGCCAATGGAAGGGGGTGGGCCCTGTTCCAAAGGCCAATGGAAGGGGGAGCGCCTTGCTTCAAAGGCCTATGGAAGGGGGTGGGCCTTGCTCCAAAGGCCAATGGAAGGGGGTGGGCCTTGCTCCAAAGGCCAATGGAAGGGGGTGGGCCTTGCTCCAAAGGCCAATAGAAGGGGGTGGGCCTTGCTCCAAAGGCCAATGGAAGAGGGCGGTCCTTGCTCCAAAGGCCAATGGAAGGGGGTGGGCCTTGCTCCAAAGGCCAATGGAAGGGGATGCGCCTTGCTCGAAAGGCCAATGAAAGGGGGTGGGCCCTGCTCCAATGGCCAATGGAAGGGGGTGGGCCTTGCTCCAAAGGCCAATGCAAGGGGGTGGGCCTTGCTCCAGAGGCCAATGGAAGAGGGTGCGCCTTGCTTCAAAGGCCCATGGAAGGGGGTGGCCTTGCTCGAAAAGGCCAAAAGAAGAGCGTGCGCCTTGCTCCAAAGGCCAATCAAAGGGGGTGGGCCTTGCTCCAAAGGCCAATGGAAGGGGGTGGGCCTTGCTCCAAAGGCGAATGGAAGGGGGTGGGCCTTGATCCAAAGGCCAATGGAAGGGGGTGGGCCCTGCTCCAAAGGCCAATCAAAGGGGGTGGGCCTTGCTCCAAAGGCCAATGGAAGGGGGTGGGCCTTGCTCCAAAGGCGAATGGAAGGGGGTGGGCCTTGATCCAAAGGCCAATGGAAGGGGGTGGGCCTTGCTCCAAAGGCCAATGGAAGGGGGTGGGCCTTGGTCCAAAGGCCAATGAAAGGGGGTGGGCCTTACTCCAAAGGCCAATGGATGGGGTGAGCCTTGCTCCAAAGGCGAATGGAAGTGGGTGGGTCTTGCTCCAATGGCCAATGGAAGGGGGTGCGCCTTGCTCCAAAGGCCAATGGGAGGGGGTGGGCCTTGCTCCAAAGGCCAATGGAAGGGGGAGCGCCTTGCTTCAAAGGCCTATGGAAGGGGGTGGACCTTGCTCCAAAGGCGGGTGGAAGGGGGTGGGCCTTGCTCTAAAGGCCAATGGAAGGGGGTGGGCCTTGCTCCAAAGGCCAATGGAAGGGGGTGGGCCTTACTCCAAAGGCCAATGGAATGGGCGGGCCTTGCTCCAAAAGCGAATGGAAGGGGGTGGGTTTGCTCCAATGGCCAATGGAAGGAGGTGGACCTTGCTCCAAAGGCCAATGGGAGGGGGTGGGCCTTGCTCCAAAAGGCCAATGGAAGGGGAGTGCTTGCTTCAAAGGCCTATGGAAGGAGGTGGGCCTTGCTCCAATGGTCAAGGGAAAGGGGTGGGCCTTGCTCAAAAGGCCAATGGAAGGGGGTGGGCCTTGCTTCAAAGGCCAATGGAAGGGGGTGGGCCTTGCTCGAAAGTCCAATGCAAGGGTGTGGGCCTTGCTCCAAAGGCCAATGGAAGGGGGTGGTCCTTCCTCCAACGGCCAATGGAAGGGGGTGGGCCCTGTTCCAAAGGCCACTGGAAGGGGGTGCGCCTTGCCCCAAAGGCCAATGGAAGGGGGTTGGCCTTGCTCCAAAGGCCAATGGAAGGGGATGGGCCTTGCTCCAAAGGCCAATGAAAGGGGTGGGCCTTGCTCCAAAGGCGAATGGAAGTGGGTGGGTCTTGCTCCAATGGGCAATGGAAGGGGGTGGGCCTTGCTCCAAAGGCCAATGGAAGGGGGTGGGCCTTGCTCCAAAGGCCAATGCAAGGGGGTGGGCCTTGCTCCAAAGGCCAATGGAAGAGGGTGCGCCTTGCTTCAAAGGCCCATGGAAGGGGGTGGGCCTTGCTCCAAAGGCCAAAAGAAGAGGGTGCGCCTTGCTCCAAAGGCCAATGGAAGGGGGTGGGCCCTGCTCCAAAGGCCAATCAAAGGGGGTGGGCCTTGCTCCAAAGGCCAATGGAAGGGGGTGGGCCTTGCTCCAAAGGCGAATGGAAGGGGGTGGGCCTTGATCCAAAGCCCAATGGAAGGGGGTGGGCCTTGCTCCAAAGGCCAATGGAAGGGGGTGGGGCCTTGGTCCAAAGGCCAATGAAAGGGGGTGGGCCTTACTCCAAAGGCCAATGGATGGGGTGAGCCTTGCTCCAAAGGCGAATGGAAGTGGGTGGGTCTTGCTCCAATGGCCAATGGAAGGGGGTGCGCCTTGCTCCAAAGGCCAATGGAAGGGGGAGCGCCTTGCTTCAAAGGCCTATGGAAGGGGGTGGGCCTTGCTCCAAAGGCCAATGGAAGGGGGTGGACCTTGCTCCAAAGGCGGGTGGAAGGGGGTGGGCCTTGCTCTAAAGGCCAATGGAAGGGGGTGGGCCTTGCTCCAAAGGCCAATGGAAGGGGGTGGGCCCTTGCTCCAAAGGCCAATGGAAGGGGGTGGGCCTTACTCCAAAGGCCAATGGAATGGGCGGGCCTTGCTCCAAAAGCGAATGGAAGGGGGTGGGTCTTGCTCCAATGGCCAATGGAAGGAGGTGGACCTTGCTCCAAAGGCCAATGGGAGGGGGTGGGCCTTGCTCCAAAGGCCAATGGAAGGGGGAGTGCCTTGCTTCAAAGGCCTATGGAAGGAGGTGGGCCTTGCTCCAATGGTCAAGGGAAGGGGGTGGGCCTTGCTCAAAAGGCCAATGGAAGGGGGTGGGCCTTGCTTCAAAGGCCAATGGAAGGGGGTGGGCCTTGCTCGAAAGTCCAATGCAAGGGTGTGGGCCTTGCTCCAAAGGCCAATGGAAGGGGGTGGTCCTTCCTCCAACGGCCAATGGAAGGGGTGGGCCCTGTTCCAAAGGCCACTGGAAGGGGGTGCGCCTTGCCCCAAAGGCCAATGGAAGGGGGTGGGCCTTGCTCCAAAGGCCAATGGAAGGGGATGGGCCTTGCTCCAAAGGCCAATGAAAGGGGGTGGGCCTTACTCCAAAGGCCAATGGATGGGGTGGGCCTTGCTCCAAAGGCGAATGGAAGTGGGTGGGTCTTGCTCCAATGGCCAATGGAAGGGGGTGGGCGTTGCTCCAAAGGCCAATGGGAGGGGGTGGGCCTTGCTCCAAAGGCCAATGGAAGGGGGAGCGCCTTGCTTCAAAGCCCTATGGAAGGGGGTGGGCCTTGCTCCAAAGGCCAATGGAAGGGGGTGGACCTTGCTCCAAAGGCGGGTGGAAGGGGGTGGGCCTCGCTCTAAAGGCCAATGGAAGGGGGTGGGCCTTGCTCCAAAGGCCAATGGAAGGGGTGGGCCTTGCTCCAAAGGCCAATGGAAGGGGGTGGGCCTTACTCCAAAGGCCAATGGAATGGGCGGGCCTTGCTCCAAAAGCGAATGGAAGTGGGTGGGTCTTGCTCCAATGGCCAATGGAAGGGGGTGGACCTTGCTCCAAAGGCCAATGGGAGGGGGTGGGCCTTGCTCCAAAGGCCAATGGAAGGGGGAGTGCCTTGCTTCAAAGGCCTATGGAAGGGGGTGGCCTTGCTCCAAAGGTCAAGGGAAGGGGGTGGGCCTTGCTCCAAAGGCCAATGGAAGGGGGTGGGCCTTGCTTCAAAGGCCAATGGACGGGGGTGGGCCTTGCTCGAAAGTCCAATGCAAGGGGGTGGGCCTTGCTCCAAAAGGCCAATGGAAGGGGGTGGTCCTTCTTCCAACGGCCAATGGAAGGGGGTGGGCCCTGTTCCAAAGGCCAATGGAAGGGGGTGCGCCTTGCCCCAAAGGCCAATGGAAGGGGGTGGGCCTTGCTCCAAAGGCCAATGGAAGGGGGTGGGCCTTGCTCCAAAGGCCAATGGAAGGGGTGGGCCTTGCTCCAAAGGCCAATGAAAGGGGGTGGGCCCTGCTCCAAAGGCCAATGGAAGGGGGTGGGCCTTGCCTCAAAGGCCAATGGAAGGGGGTGGTCCTTGCTTCAAAGGCCAATGGAAGGGGCTTGGCCCTGTTCCAAAGGCCAATGGAAGGGGTGGGCCTTGCTCCAAAGGCCAACGGAAGGGGGTGGGCCTTACTCCAAAGGCCAATGGAAGGGGGTGGGCCTTGCTCCAAAGGCCAATGGAAGGGGGTGCGCCTTGGTCCAAAGGCCAATGGAAGGGGGTGTGCCTTGCTTCAAAGGGCAATGGAAGGGGGTGGGCCTTGCTCCAAAGGGCAATGGAAGGGGGTGGGCCTTGCTCCAAAGGCCAATGGAAGGGGCTGGGCCTTGCTCCAATGGCCAATGGAAGGGGGTGGGCATTGCTCCAAAGGCCAATGCAAGGGGTTGGGCCTTGCTCCAAAGGCCAATGGAAGGGGGTGGTCCTTGCTCCAAAGGCCAATAGAAGGGGGTGGGCCTTGCTCCAAAGGCCAATGGAAGGGGGTGGGCCTTGCCTCAAAGGCCAATGGAAGGGGGTGGTCCTTGCTTCAAAGGCCAATGGAAGTAGGTTGGCCATGTTCCAAAGGCCAATGGAAGGGGTGGGCCTTGCTCCAAAGGCCAACGGAAGGGGGTGGACCTTACTCCAAAGGTCAATGGAAGGAGGTTGGCTTTGCTCCAAAGGCCAATGGAAGGGGGTGCGCCTTGGTTCAAAGGCCAATGGAGGGGGGCGTGCCTTGCTTCAAAGGGCAATGGAAGGGGGTGGGCCTTGCTCCAAAGGGCAATGGAAGGGGGTGGGCCTTGCTCCAAAGGCCAATGGAAGGGGGTGGGCCTGAGCAAGGCCCACGCCCTTCCATTCGCCTTTGGAGCAAGGCCCACCCCCTTCCATTGGCCTTTGGAGCAAGGCCCACCCCCTTTCATAGGCCTTTGAAGCAAGGCGCTCCCCCTTCCATTGGCCTTTGGAGCAAGGCCCACCCCATCCCATTGGCCTTTGGAGCAAGGCGCACCCCCTTCCATTGGCCATTGGAGCAAGACCCACCCTCTTCCATTCGCCTTTGGAGCATGGCCCACCCCCTTCCATTGGCCTTTGGAGTAAGGCCCACCCCCTTCCATTGGCCTTTGGAGCAAGGCCCACCCCCTTCCATTGGCCTTTGGAGCAAGGCGCACCCCCTTCCATTGGCCTTTGGAGCAAGGCCCACCCCCTTCCATTGGCCTTTGGAGCAAGGACCGCCCTCTTCCATTGGCCTTTGGAGCAAGGCCCACCCCCTTCCATTGGCCTTTGGAGCAAGGCCCACCCCCTTCCGTTGGCCTTTGGAGCAAGGCCCACCCCTTCCATTGGCCTTTGGAACAGGGCCAGCCTACTTCCGTTGGCCTTTGAAGCAAGGACCACCCCCTTCCATTGGCCTTTGAGGCAAGGCACGCCCCCTTCCATTGGCCTTTGGACCAAGGCGCACCCCCTTCCATTGACCTTTGGACTAACGCCCACCCCCTTCTGTTGGCCTTTCGAGCAAGGCTCACCCCTTCCATTGGCCTTTGGAACAGGGCCAACCTACTTCCGTTGGCCTTCGAAGCAAGGACCATCCCCTTCCATTGGCCTTTGAGGCAAGGCCCACCCCCTTCCATTGGCCTTTGGAGCAAGGCCCACCCCCTTGTATTGGCCTTTGGAGCAAGGACCACCCCCTTCCATTGGCCTTTGGAGCAAGGCCCAACCCCTTGCATTGGCCTTTGGAGCAATGCCCACCCCCTTCCATTGGCCATTGGAGCAAGGCCCGGCCCCTTTTTTTGGCCTTTGGAGCAAGGCCCACCCCCTTCCATTGGCCTCTGGAGCAAGGCACACCCCCTTCCATTGGCCTTTGCAGCAGGGCCCACCCCATTTCATTGGCCTTTGGAGCAAGGCCCACCCCCTTCCATTGGCCTTTGGAGCAAGGCCCACCCCCTTCCATTGCCCTTTGGAGCAAGGCCCACCCCCTTCCATTGCCCTTTGAAGCAAGGCACACCCCCTTCCATTGGCCTTTGGACCAAGGCGCACCCCCTTCCATTGGCCATTGGAGCAAGGCCCACCCCTTCCATTGGCCTTTGGAGTAAGGCCCACCCCCTTCCGTTGGCCTTTGGAGCAAGGCCCACCCCTTCCATTGGCCTTTGAAACAGGGCCAAGCTCCTTCCATTGGCCTTTGAAGCAAGGACCACCCCCTTACATTGGCCTTTGAGGCAAGGCCCACCCCCTTCCATTGGCCTTTGGAGCAGGGCCCACCCCCTTTCATTGGCCTTTGGAGCAAGGCCCACCCCCTTCCATTGGCCTTTGGAGCAAGGCCCACCCCCTTCCATTGGCCTTTGGAGCAAGGCCCACCCCCTTCCATTGGCCTTTGGGGCAAGGCGCACCCCCTTCCATTGGCCTTTGGAACAGGGCCCACCCCCTTCCATTGGCCGTTGGAGCAAGGCCCACCCCCTTCCATTGGCCTTTGGAGCAAGGCCCACACCCTTCCATTGGACTTTCGAGCAAGGCCCACCCCCTTCCATTGGCCTTTGGAGCAAGGCCCACCCCCTTCCATTGGCCTTTGGAGCAAGGCCCACCCCCTTCCCTTGACCTTTGGAACAAGGCCCACCCCCTTCCATAGGCCTTTGAAGCAAGGCACTCCCCCTTCCATTGGCCTTTGGAGCAAGGCCCACCCCCTCCCATTGGCCTTTGGAGCAAGGTCCACCCCCTTCCATTGGCCGTTGGAGCAAGACCCACCCACTTCCATTCGCCTTTGGAGCAAGGCCCGCCCATTCCATTGGCCTTTGGAGTAAGGCCCACCCCCTTCCATTGGCCTTTGGAGCAAGGCCCACCCCCTTCCATTGGCCTTTGGAGCAAGGCCCACCCCCTTCCATTGGCCTTTAGAGCAAGGCCCACCCCCTTCCACCCGCCTTTGGAGCAAGGTCCACCCCCTTCCATTGGCCTTTGGAGCAAGGCCCACCCCCTTCCATAGGCCTTTGAAGCAAGGCGCTCCCCCTTCCATTGGCCTTTGGAGCAAGGCCCACCCCCTCCCATTGGCCTTTGGAGCAAGGCCCACCCCCTTCCATTGGCCATTGGAGCAAGACCCACCCGATTCCATTCGCCTTTGGAGCAAGGCCCACCCCATCCATTGGCCTTTGGAGTAAGGCCCACCCCCTTTCATTGGCCTTTGGAGCAAGGCCCACCCCCTTCCATTGGCCTTTGGAGCAAGGCCCACCCCCTTCCATTGGCCTTTGAAGCAAGGCGCTCCCCCTTCCATTCGCCTTTGGAGCAAGGCCCACCCCCTTCCATTGGCCTTTGGAGCAAGGCCCACCCCCTTTGATTGGCCTTTGGAGCAGGGCCCACCCCCTTCCATTGGCCTTTGGAGCAAGGCGCACTCTCTTCTTTTGGCCTTTGGAGCAAGGCCCACCCCCTTCCATGGGCCTTTGAAGCAAGGCGCACCCTCTTCCATTGGCCTTTGGAGCAAGGCTCACCCCCTTGCATTGGCCTTTGGAGCAAGGCCCACCTTCTTCCATTGGCCATTGGAGCAGGGTCCACCCCCTTTCATTGGCCTTTGGAGCAAGGCGCACCCCCTTCCATTGGCCTTTGGAGCAAGGCCCACCCCCTTCCATTGGCTTTTGGAGCAAGGACCGCCCTCTTCCATTGGCCTTTGGAGCAAGGCCCACCCCCTTCTATTGGCCTTTGAAGCATGGCCCACCCCCTTCCATTGGCCTTTGGAGCAAGGCCCACCCCCTTCCATTGGCCTTTGGAGCAAGGCCCACCCCCTTCCATAGGCCTTTGAAGCAAGGCGCTCCCCCTTCCATTGGCCTTTGGAGCAAGGCGCCCCCCCGTCCAACGGTCTTTGGAGCAAGGCCCACCCCCCTCCGTTGGCCTTTGGAGCAAGGCCCACCCCCTTCCATTGGCCTTTGGAGCAAGGCCCACCCCCTTCCATAGGCCTTTGAAGCAAGGCGCTCCCCCTTCCATTGGCCTTTGGAGCAAGGCCCACCCCCTTCCATTGGCCTTTGGAGCAAGGCCCACACCCTTCCATTCGCCTTTGGAGCAGGGCCCACCCCCTTCCATTGGCCTTTGGAGCAAGGCGCACCCCCTTCTTTTGGCCTTTGGAGCAAGGCCCACCCCCTTCCATGGGCCTTTGGAGCAAGGCGCACCCTCTTCCATTGGCCTTTGGAGCAAGGCCCACCCCCTTCCATTGGCCTTTGGAGCAAGGCCCACCCCCTTCCATTGGCCATTGGAGCAGGGCCCACCCCCTTTCATTGGCCTTTGGAGCAAGGCGCACCCCCTTCCATTGGCCTTTGGAGCAGGGCCCACCCCCTTCCATTGGCCTTTGGAGCAAGGACCGCCCTCTTCCATTGGCCTTTGCAGCAAGGCCCACCCCCTTCTATTGGCCTTTGACGCAAGGCCCACCCCCTTCCATTGGCCTTTGGAGCAAGGCCCACCCCCTTCCATTGGCCTTTGGAGCAAGGCCCACCCCCTTCCATATGCCTTTGAAGCAAGGCGCTCCCCCTTCCATTGGCCTTTGGAGCAAGGCGCCCCCCCCTCCCATTGGCCTTTGGAGCAAGGCCCACCCCCTTCCATTGGCCTTTGGAGCAAGGCGCACCCCCTTCCATTGGCCTTTGGAACAGGGCCCACCCCCTTCCATTGGCCTTTGGGGCAAGGCGCACCCCCTTCCATTGGCCTTTGGAGCAAGGCCCACCCCCTTCCATTGGCCTTTGGAGCAAGGCCCGCCCCCTTCCATTGGCCTTTGAAGCAAGGCCCACCCCCTTTCATTGGCCTTTGGAGCAAGGCCCACCCCCTTCCATAGGCCTTTGAAGCAAGGCGCTCCCCCTTCCATTGGCCTTTGGAGCAAGGCGCCCCCCGTCCCATTGGCCTTTGGAGCAAGGCACACCCCCTTCCATTGGCCTTTGGAGCAAGGCGCACCCCCTTCCATTGGCCTTTGGAGCAAGGCCCGCCCCCTTCCATTGGCCTTTGAAGCAAGGCCCACCCCCTTTCATTGGCCTTTGGAGCAAGGCCCACCCCCTTCCATAGGCCTTCGAAGCAAGGCGCTCCCCCTTCCATTGGCCTTTGGAGCAAGGCCCACCCCCTCCCATTGGCCTTTGGAGCAAGGCCCACCCCCTTCCATTGGCCATTTGAGCAAGACCCACCCACTTCCATTCGCCTTTGGAGCAAGGCCCACCCCTTCCATTGGCCTTTGGAGCAAGGCCCACCCCCTTCCATTGGCCTTTGGAGCAAGGCCCACCCCCTTCCATTGGCCTTTGGAGCAAGGCCCACCCCCTTTTATTGGCCTTTGGAGCAAGGCGCACCCCGTTCCATTCGCCTTTGGAGCAAGGCACACCCCCTTCCCTTGGCCTTTGGAGCAAGGGCCACCCCCTTCCATTGGCCTTTGGAGCAAGGCCCACCCCCTTCCATTGGCCTTTGGAGCAAGGCCCACCCCTTTCATTGGCCTTTGGAGCAAGGCCCACCCCCTTCCATTGGCCTTTAGAGCAAGGCCCACCCCCTTCCATTCGCCTTTGGAGGAAGGTCCACCCCCTTCCATAGGCCTTTGAAGCAAGGCGCCCCCCCTTCCATTGGCCTTTGGAGCAAGGCCCACCCCCTCCCATTGGCCTTTGGAGCAAGGCCCACCCCCTTCCATTGGCCATTGGAGCAAGACCCACCCACTCCCATTCGCCTTTGGAGCAAGGCCCAGCCCATCCATTGGCCTTTGCAGTAAGGCCCACCCCCTTTCATTGGCCTTTGGAGCAAGGCCCACCCCCTTCCATTGGCCTTTGGAGCAAGGCCCACCCCCTTCCATTGGCCTTTGGAGCAAGGCCCACCCCCTTCCATTGGTCTTTGGAGCAAGGCGCACCCCCTTCCATTGGCCTTTGGAGCAAGGCCCACCCCCTTTGATTGGCCTTTGGAGCAGGGCCCACCCCCTTCCATTGGCCTTTGGAGCAAGGCGCACCCCCTTCTTTTGGCCTTTGGAACAAGGCCCACCCCCTTCCATGGGCCTTTGAAGCAAGGCGCACCCTCTTCCATTGGCCTTTGGAGCAAGGCCCACCTACTTCCATTGGCCTTTGGAGCAAGGCCCACCCCCTTCCATTGGCCATTGGAGCAGGGCCCACCCCCTTTCATTGGCCTTTGGAGCAAGGCGCACCCCCTTCCATTGGCCTTTGGAGCAAGGCCCACCCCCTTCCATTGGCCTTTGGAGCAAGGACCGCCCTCTTCCATTGGCCTTTGGAGCAAGGCCCACCCCCTTCTATTGGCCTTTGAAGCAAGGCCCACCCCCTTCCATTGGCCTTTGGAGCAAGGCCCAGCCCCTTCCATTGGCCTTTGGAGCAAGGCCCAGCCCCTTCCATTGGCCTTTGGAGCAAGGCCCACCCCCTTCCATTGGCCTTTGGAGCAAGGCCCACCCCCTTCCATTGGCCTTTGGAGCAAGGCGCCCCCCCTTCCAACGGCCTTTGGAGCAAGGCCCACCCCCTTCCGTTGGCCTTTGGAGCAAGGTCCACCCCCTTCCATTGGCCTTTGGAGCAAGGCCCACCCCCTTCCATAGGCCTTTGAAGCAAGGCGCTCCCCCTTCCATTGGCCTTTGGAGCAAGGCCCACCCCCTTCCATTGGCCTTTCGAGCAAGGCCCACCCCCTTCCATTCGCCTTTGGAGCAGGGCCCACCCCCTTCCATTGGCCTTTGGAGCAAGGCGCACCCCCTTCTTTTGGCCTTTGGAGCAAGGCCCACCCCCTTCCATGGGCCTTTGGAGCAAGGCGCACCCTCTTCCATTGGCCTTTGGAGCAAGGCCCACCCCCTTGCATTGGCCTTTGGAGCAAGGCCCACCCCCTTCCATTGGCCATTGGAGCAGGGCCCACCCCCTTTCATTGGCCTTTGGAGCAAGGCGCACCCCCTTCCATTGGCCTTTGGAGCAAGGCCCACCCCCTTCCATTGGCCTTTGGAGCAAGGCCCACCCCCTTCCATAGGCCTTTGAAGCAAGGCGCTCCCCCTTCCATTGGCCTTTGGAGCAAGGCCCACCCCCTCCCATTGGCCTTTGGAGCAAGGCCCACCCCCTTCCATTGGCCATTTGAGCAAGACCCACCCACTTCCATTCGCCTTTGGAGCAAGGCCCACCCCTTCCATTGGCCTTTGGAGCAAGGCCAACCCCCTTCCATTGGCCTTTGGAGCAAGGCCCACCCCCTTCCATTGGCCTTTGGAACAAGGCGCACCCCCTTCCATTGGCCTTTGGAGCAAGGCCCAACCCCTTTAATTGGCCTTTGGAGCAAGGCCCACCCCCTTCCATTGGCCTTTGGAGCAAGGCCCACTCCCTTCCATTGGCCTTTGGAGCAAGGCCCACACCCTTCCATTGGACTTTGGAGCAAGGCACACCCCCTTCCATTGGCCTTTGGAGCAAGGCACACCCCCTTCCATGGGCCTTTGAAGCAAGGCGCACCCCCTTCCATTGGCCATTGGAGCAAGACCCACCCACTTCCATTCGCCTTGGAGCAAGGCCCACCCCTTCCATTGGCCGTTGGAGCAGGGCGCACCCCTTTCCTTTGGCCTTTGGAACAAGGCCCACCCCCTTCCATTCGCCTTTCGAGCAAGGGTCGCCCCCCCCCATTGGCCTTTGGAGCAAGCCCCCCCCCCCTTCCATTGGCCTTTGGAGCAAGGCCCACGCCCTTCCATTGGCCTTTGGAGCAAGGCGCACCCCCTTCCATTGGCCTTTGGAGCAAGGCCCACCCCCTTCCATTGGCCTTTGGAGCAAGGACCGCCCCCTTCCATTGGCCTTTGCAGCAAGGCCCACCCCCTTCCACTGGCCTTTGCAGCAAGGCCCACCCCCTTCCATTGGCATTTGGAGCAAGGCCCACCCCCTTCCATAGGCCTTTGAAGCAAGGCGCTCCCGCTTCCATTGGCCTTTGGAGCAAGGCCCACCCCCTTCCATTGGCCTTTGAAGCAAGGCCCAACCCCTTCCATCGGCCTTTGGAGCAAGGCCCACCCCCTTCCATTAGCCTTTGGAGCAAGGCCCACCCCCTTCCATTGGCCTTTATAGCAAGGCCCACCCTCTTCCATTGGCCTTTGGAGCAAGGCCCGCCCCCTTTCATTGGCCTTTGGAGCAAGGCCCACCCCCTTCCATTGGCCTTTGGAGCAAGGCGCACGCCCTTCCATGGTCCTTTGAAGCTAGGCACACCCCCTTTCATTGGCCTTTGGAGCCAGGCCCACCCCCTACCATTGGCCATTGGAGCAAGACCCATCCACTTCCATTCGCCTTTGGAGCAAGGTCCACCCCTTCCATTGGCCGTTGGAGCAGGGCCCACCCCTTCCATCGGCCTTTGGAGCAAGGACCGCCCCCTTCCATTGGCCTTTGGAGCAAGGCCCACCCCTTTCCTTTGGACTTTGGAGCAAGGCCCACCCCCTTCCATTGGCCTTTGGAGCAAGGCGCACCCCCTTCCATTCGCCTTTGGAGCAAGGCGCACCCCCTTCGATTGGCCTTTGGAGCAAGGTCCACCCCCTTCCATTGGCCTTTGGAGCAAGGCCCAACCCCTTCCATTGGCCTTTGGAGCAAGGCCCACCCCCTTCCATTGGCCTTTGGAGCAAGGCCCACCCCCTTCCATTGGCCTTTGGAGCAAGGCACACCCCCTTCCATGGGCCTTTGAAGCAAGGCGCACCCCCTTCCATTGGACATTGGAGAAAGGCCCACCCACTTCCATTCGCCTTGGAGCAAGGCCCACCCCCTTCCATTGGCCGTTGGAGCAGTGCCCACCCCCTTCCATTGGCCGTTGGAGCAGGGCCCACCCCTGCCATTGGCCTTTGGAGCAAGGCCCACCCCTTTCCTTTGGCCTTTGGAACAGGGCCCACCCCCTTCCATTGGCCTTTCGAGCAAGGCGCACCCCCTTTCATTGGCCTTTGGAGCAAGGCCCACCCCCTTCCAGTGGCCTTCGGAGCAAGGCCCACCCCCTTCCATTGGCCTTTGGAGCAAGGCGCACCTCCTTACATTGGCCATTGGAGCAAGGCGCACCCCCTTCCATTGGCCTTTGGAGCAAGGCCCACCCCCTTCCATTGGCCTTTGAAGCAAGGCCCACCCCCTTCCATTGGCCTTTGGAGCAAGGCGCACCCCTTCCATTGGCCTTTGAAGCAAGACCCACCCACTTCCATTCGCCTTTGGAGCAAGGCGCACCACCTTCCATTGGCCTTTGGAGCAAAGCCCACCCCCTTCCATTGGCCTTTGGAGCAGGGCCCACCCCCTTCCATTGCCCTTTGGAGCAAGGCCCACCCCCTTCCATTGGCCTTTGGAGCAAGGCCCAGCCCCTTTTATTGGCCTTTGGAGCAAGGCGCACCCCCTTCCGTTGGCCTCTGGGGCAAGGCACACACCCTTCCATTGGCCTTTGCAGCAAGGCCCACCCCCTTCCATTGGCCTTTGGAGCAAGGCCCACCCCCTTCCATTGACCTTTGGAGCAAGGCCCGCCCCCTTCCATTGGCCTTTGGAGCAAGGCCCACCCCCTTGCGTTGGCCTTTGGAGCAAGGCCCACCCCCTTCCACAGACCTTTGGCGCAAGGCCCAGCCCCTTTAATTGGCCTTCGGAGCAAGGCCCACCCCCTTCCATTGGCCTTTGGAGCAAGGCCCACCCCCTTCCATTGGCCTTTGGAGCAAGGCCCACCCCCTTCCATTGGCCATTGGAGCAGGGCCCACCCCCTTCCATTGGCCTTTGGAGCAAGGCACACCCCCTTCCTTTGGCCTTTGGAGCAAGGCACACCCCCTTCCATGGGCCTTTGAAGCAAGGCGCACCCCCTTCCATTGGCCATTGGAGCAAGACCCACCCACTTCCATTCGCCTTGGAGCAAGGCCCACCCCTTCCATTGGCCGTTGGTGCAGGGCCCACCCCTTCCATTGGCCGTTGGAGCAGGGCCCACCCCTTCCATTGGCCTTTGGAGCAAGGGCCACCCCTTTCCTTTGGCCTTTGGATCAAGGCCCACCCCCTTCCATTGGCCTTTCGAGCAAGGGTCACCCCCCCCCATTGGCCTTTGGAGCAAGGCCCCCCCCCTTCCATTGGCCTTTGGAGCAAGGCCCACCCCCTTCCATTGGCCTTTGGAGCAAGGCGCACCCCCTTCCATTGGCCTTTGGAGCAAGGCCCACCCCCTTCCATTGGCCTTTGGAGCAAGGCCCACCCCCTTCCATTGGCCTTTGGAGCAAGGCCCACCTACTTCCATTGGCCTTTGTAGCAAGGCCCACCCCCTTCCATTGGCCTTTGAAGCAAGACCCACCCACTTCCATTCGCCTTTGGAGCAAGGCGCACCCCCTTCCATTGGCCTTTGGAGCAAGGCCCACCCCCTTCCATTGGCCTTTGGAGCAGGGCCCACCCCCTTCCATTGGCCTTTGGAGCAAGGCCCACCCCCTTCCATTGATCTTTGGAGCAAGGCCCACCCCCTTTTATTGCCCTTTGGAGCAAGGCGCACCCCCTTCCATTGGCCTCTGGGGCAAGGCACACACCCTTCCATTGGCCTTTGCAGCAAGGCCCACCCCCTTTCAAGGGCCTTTGGAGCAAGGCCCCTCCCCTTCCATTGGCCTTTGGACCAAGGCGCACCCCTTGCCCTGGACCTATGGAGCCAGGCCCACCCCCTTCCATTGGCCTTTGGAGCAAGGCCCACCCCCTTCCATTGACCTTTGGAGCAAGGCCCGCCCCCTTCCATTGGCCTTTGGAGCAAGGCCCACCCCCTTGCGTTGGCCTTTGGAGCAAGGCCCACCCCCTTCCACAGACCTTTGGCGCAAGGTCCACCCCCTTCCATTGGCCTTTGGAGCAAGGCCCACCCCCTTCCATTGGCCTTTGGAGCAAGGCCCACCCTCTTCCATTGGCCTTTGGAGCAAGGCCCACCCCCTTCCATTCGCCATTGGAGCAAGGCCCACCCCCTTCCACTGGCCTTTGGAACAAGGCGCACCCCCTTCCATTGGCCTTTGGAGCAAGGCCCAGCCCCTTTAATTGGCCTTTGGAGCAAGGCCCACCCCCTTCCATTGGCCTTTGGAGCAAGGCCCACCCCCTTCCATTGGCCTCTGGAGCAAGGCCCACCCCCTTCCATTCGCCATTGGAGCAGGGCCCACCCCCTTCCATTGGCCTTTGGAGCAAGGCACACCCCCTTCCTTTGGCCTTTGGAGCAAGGCACACCCCCTTCCATGGGGGTGTGAAGCAAGGCGCACCCCCTTCCATTGGCCATTGGAGCAAGACCCACCCACTTCCATTCGCCTTGGAGCAAGGCCCACCCCTTCCATTGGCCGTTGGAGCAGGGCCCACCCCTTCCATTGGGCGTTGGAGCAGGGCCCACCCCTTCCATTGGCCTTTGGAGCAAGGGCCACCCCTTTCCTTTGGCCTTTGGATCAAGGCCCACCCCCTTCCATTGGCCTTTCGAGCAAGGGTCACCCCCCCCCATTGGCCTTTGGAGCAAGGCCCCCCCCCTTCCATTGGCCTTTGGAGCAAGGCCCACCCCCTTCCATTGGCCTTTGGAGCAAGGCGCACCCCCTTCCATTGGCCTTTGGAGCAAGGCCCACCCCCTTCCAGTGGCCTTTGGAGCAAGGCCCACCCCCTTCCATTGGCCTTTGGAGCAAGGCCCACCCCCTTCCATTGGCCTTCGGAGCAAGGCCCACCCCCTTCCATTGGCCTTTGAAGCAAGACCCACCCACTTCCATTCGCCTTTGGAGCAAGGCGCACCCCCTTCCATTGGCCTTTGGAGCAAGGCCCACCCCCTTCCATTGGCCTTTGGAGCAAGGCCCACCCCCTTCCATTGGCCTTTGGAGCAGGGCCCACCCCCTTCCATTGGCCTTTGGAGCAATGCCCACCCCCTTCCATTGATCTTTGGAGCAAGGCCCACCCCCTTTTATTGGCCTTTGGAGCAAGGCGCACCCCCTTCCATTGGCCTCTGGGGCAAGGCACACACCCTTCCATTGGCCTTTGCAGCAAGGCCCACCTCCTTTCAAGGGCCTTTGGAGCAAGGCCCCTCCCCTTCCATTGGCCTTTGGACCAAGGCGCACCCCTTTCCCTGGACCTATGGAGCCAGGCCCACTCCCTTCCATTGGCCTTTGGAGCAAGGCCCACCCCCTTCCATTGACCTTTGGCGCAAGGCCCACCCCCTTCCATTGGCCTTTGGAGCAAGGCCCACCCCCTCCCATTGGCCTTTGGAGCAAGGCCCACCCCCTTCCATTCGCCATTGGACCAGGGCCCACCCCCTTCCATTGGCCTTTGAAGCAAGACCCACCCCCTTCCATTGGCCTTTGGAACAAGGCGCACCCCCTTCCATTGGCCTTTGGAGCAAGGCACATCCCCTTCCATTGGCCTTTGGACCAAGGCGCACCCCCTTCCATTGACCTTTGGAGCCAGGCCCACCCCCTTCCATTGGCCTTTGGAGCAAGGCCCACCCCCTTCCATTGACCTTTGGCGCAAGGCCCACCCCCTTCCATTGGCCTTTGGCGCAAGGCCCACCCCCTTCCATTGGCCTTTGGAGCAAGGCCCACCCCCTCCCATTGGCCTTTGGAGCCAGGCCCACCCCCTTCCATTGGCCTTTGGAGCAAGGCCCACCCCCTTCCATTGACCTTTGGCGCAAGGCCCACCCCCTTCCATTGGCCTTTGAAGCAAGACCCACCCCCTTCCATTGGCCTTTGGAACAAGGCGCACCCCCTTCTATTGCCCTTCGGAGCAAGGCCCATCCCCTTCCATTGGCCTTTGGAGCAAGGCCCACCCCCTTCCATTCGCCATTGGAGCAGGGCCCACCGCCTTCCATTGGCCTTTGGAGGAAGGCGCACCCCTCTCCATGGGCCTTTGGAGCAAGGCCCACCCCCTTCCATTGGCCTTTGGAGCAGGGCCGACCCCCTTCCATTGGCCTTTGGAGCAAGGCCCACCCCCTTCCATTGGCCTTTGGAGCAAGGCCCACCCCCTTTTATTGGCCTTTCGAGCAAGGCACATCCCCTTTCAAGGGCCTTTGGAGCAAGGCCCCTCCCCTTCCATTGGCCTTTGGACCAAGGCGCACCCCTTCCATTGGCCTTTGGAGCAAGGCGCACCCCCTTCCATTGGCCTTTGGAGCAAGGCCCACCCCCTTCCATTGACCTTTGGCGCAAGGCCCACCCCCTTCCATTGGCCTTTGGCGCAAGGCCCACCCCCTTCCATTGGCCTTTGGAGCAAGGCCCACCCCCTCCCATTGGCCTTTCAAGCAAGGCCCACCCCCTTCCATTCGCCATTGGACCAGGGCCCACCCCCTTCCATTGGCCTTTGAAGCAAGACCCACCCCCTTCCATTGGCCTTTGGAACAAGCCGCACCCCCTTCCATTGGCCTTTGGAGCAAGGCCCATCCCCTTTCATTGGCCTTTGGAGCAAGGCCCACCCCCTTCCATTCGCCATTGGAGCAGGGCCCACCCCCTTCCATTGGCCTTTGGAGCAAGGCACACCCCCTTCCATTGGCTTTTGGAGCAAGGCCCACTCCCTTCCATTCGCCATTGGAGCAGGGCCCACCGCCTTCCATTGGCCTTTGGAGCAAGGCGCACCCCCTTCCATTGGCTTTTGGAGCTAGGCGCACCCCTCTCCGTGGGCCTTTGGAGCAAGGCCCACCCCCTTCCATTGGCCTTTGGAGCAAGGTCCAGCCCCTTCCATTGGCCTTTGGAGCTGGCCCCACCCCCTTCCATTGCCTTTGGACCAAGGCCCACCCCCTTCCATTGGCCTTTGGAGCAGGGCCCACCCCCTTTGATTGGCCTTTAGAGCAGGGCCCACGCCCTTCCATTGGCCTTTGGAACAAGGCGCACCCCCTTCCATTGGCCTTTGGAGCAAGGCCCAGCCCCTTTCATTGTCCATTGGAGCAAGGCCCACCCCCTTTCATTGGCCTTTGGAGCAAGGCCCACCCCCTTGCATTGGCCTTTGGAGCAAGGCCCACCCCCTTCCATTGGCCTTTGGAGCAAGGACCACCCCCTTCCATTGGCCTTTGGAGCAAGGCCCACCCCCTTCCATTCGCCATTGGAGCAGTGCCCACCCCCTTCCATTGGCCTTTGGAGCAAGGCGCACCCCCTTCCATTGGCCTTTGGAGCAAGGCCCACCCCCTTCCATTGGCCTTTGGAGCAAGGCCCACCCCCTTCCATTGGCCATTAGAGCCGGGCCCACCCCCTTCCATTGGCCTTTGGAGCAGGGCCCACCCCCTTTGATTGGCCTTTGGAGCAGGGCCCACGCCCTTCCATTGGCCTTTGGAACAAGGCGCACCCCCTTCCATTGGCCTTTGGAGCAAGGCCCAGCCCCTTTCATTGGCCATTGGAGCAAGGCCCACCCCCTTTCATTGGCCTTTGGAGCAAGGCCCACCCCCTTGCATTGGCCTTTGGAGCAAGGCCCACCCCCTTCCATTGGCCTTTGGAGCAAGGACCACCCCCTTCCATTGGCCTTTGGAGCAAGGCCCACCCCCTTCCATTCGCCATTGGAGCAGTGCCCAACCCCTTCCATTGGCCTTTGGAGCAAGGCGCACCCCCTTCCATTGGCCTTTGGAGCAAGGCCCACCCCCTTCCATTGGCCTTTGGAGCAAGGCCCACCCCCTTCCATTGGCCATTAGAGCCGGGCCCACCCCCTTCCATTGGCCTTTGGACCAAGGCGCACCCCCTCCCATTGGCCTTTGGAGCAAGGCACACCCCCTTCCATTGGCCTTTGGAGCTAGCAGCACCCCTCTCCATGGGCCTTTGGAGCAAGGCCCACCCCCTTCCATTGGCCTTTGAAGCAAGACCCAGCCCCTTCCATTGGCCTTTGGAGCTGGCCCCCACCCCCTTCAATTGCGTTTGGACCAAGGCCCACCCCCTTCCATTGGCCTTTGGAGCCAGGCCCACCTCCTTCCATTGGCCTTTGGAGCAAGGCCCACCCCTTCCATTGGCGTTTGGAGCTGGCCCCACCCCCTTCCATTGGCATTTGGAGCAAGGCCCACCCCATTCCATTGGCCTTTGGAGCCAGGCCCACCCCCTTCCATTGGCCTTTGGAGCAAGGCCCAACCCCTTCCATTGGCCTTTGGAGCAAGGCGCACCCCCTTCCATTGGTCTATGGAGCAAGGCCCACCCACTTCCATTGGTCTTTGGAGCAAGGCCCACCCCCTTCCATTGGCCTTTAGAGCAAGGCCCACCCCCTTCCATTGGCCTTTGGAGCAAGGCCCACCCCCTTGCATTGGCCTTTGGAGCAAGGCCCACCCCCTTCCATTGGCCTTTGGGGCAAGGCCCAGCCCCTTCCATTGGTCTTTGGAGCAAGGCCCACCCCCTTCCATTGGCCTTTGGAGCAAGGCCCATCCCCTTCCAGTGGCCTTTGGACCAAGGCCCACCCCCTTCTATTGGCCTTTGGAGCAAGGCCCACCCCCTTCCATTGGCCTTTGGAGCAAGGCCCACCTGCCTCCCTTGGCCTTTGGAGCAAGGCCCACCTGCTTCCATTCGCCTTTGTAGCAGGGCCCACCCCCTTCCATTGGCCTTTGGAGCAAGGCCCATCCCCTTCCATTGGCCTTTGGAGCAGGGCCCACCCCCTTCCATTGGCCTTTGGAGCAAGGCCCACCCCCTTCCATTGGCATTTGGAGCAAGGCCCACCCCATTCCATTGGCCTTTGGAGCCAGGCCCACCCCCTTCCATTGGCCTTTGGAGCAAGGCCCAACCCCTTCCATTGGCCTTTGGAGCAAGGCGCACCCCCTTCCATTGGTCTATGGAGCAAGGCCCACCCACTTCCATTGGTCTTTGGAGCAAGGCCCACCCCCTTCCATTGGCCTTTGGAGCAAGGCCCATCCCCTTCCAGTGGCCTTTGGACCAAGGCCCACCCCCTTCCATTGGCCATTAGAGCAAGGCCCACCCCCTTCCATTGGCCTTTGGAGCAAGGCCCACCCCCTTGCATTGGCCTTTGGAGCAAGGCCCACCCCCTTCCATTGGCCTTTGGGGCAAGGCCCAGCCCCTTCCATTGACCTTTGGAGCAAGGCCCGCCCCCTTCCATCGGCCTTTGGAGCAAGGCCCAACCCCTTCCATTGGCCTTTGGAGCAAGGCGCACCCCCTTCCATTGGTCTATGGAGCAAGGCCCACCCACTTCCATTGGTCTTTGGAGCAAGGCCCACCCCCTTCCATTGGCCTTTGGAGCAAGGCCCATCCCCTTCCAGTGGCCTTTGGACCAAGGCCCACCCCCTTCTATTGGCCTTTGGAGCAAGGCCCACCCCCTTCCATTGGCCTTTGGAGCAAGGCCCACCTGCCTCCCTTGGCCTTTGGAGCAAGGCCCACCTGCTTCCATTCGCCTTTGTAGCAGGGCCCACCCCCTTCCATTGGCCTTTGGAGCAAGGCCCATCCCCTTCCATTGGCCTTTGGAGCAGGGCCCACCCCCTTCCATTGGCCTTTGGAGCAAGGCCCACCCCCTTCCATTGGCCTTTGGGGCAAGGCCCAGCCCTTTCCATTGACCTTTGGAGCAAGGCCCGCCCCCTTCCATCGGCCTTTGGAGCAAGGCCCAACCCCTTCCATTGGCCTTTGGAGCAAGGTGCACCCCCTTCCATTGGCCTTTGGAGCAAGGCCCACCCCCTTCCATTGGCCATTGGAGCAGGGCCCATCCCCTTCCATTGGCCTTTGGAGCAAGGCCCACCCCCTTCCATTCGCCATTGGAGCAGGGCCCACCCCCTTCCATTGGCCTTTGGAGCAAGGCACACCCCCTTCCATTGGCCTTTGGAGCAAGGCCCACTCCCTTCCATTCGCCATTGGAGCAGGGCCCACAGCCTTCCATTGGCCTTTGGAGCAAGGCGCACCCCCTTCCATTGGCTTTTGGAGCAAGGCCCACCCCCTTCCATTGGCCTTTGGAGCAAGGTCCAGCCCCTTCCATTGGCCTTTGGAGCTGGCCCCACCCCCTTCCATTGCCTTTGGACCAAGGCCCACCCCCTTCCATTGGCCTTTGGAGCAGGGCCCACCCCCTTTGATTGGCCTTTGGAGCAGGGCCCACCCCCTTCCATTGGCCTTTGGAACAAGGCGCACCCCCTTCCATTGGCCTTTGGAGCAAGGCCCAGCCCCTTTCATTGGCCATTCGAGCAAGGCCCACCCCCTTTCATTGGCCTTTGGAGCAAGGCCCACCCCCTTGCATTGGCCTTTGGAGCAAGGCCCACCCCCTTCCATTGGCCTTTGGAGCAAGGACCACCCCCTTCCATTGGCCTTTGGAGCAAGGCCCACCCCCTTCCATTCGCCATTGGAGCAGTGCCCACCCCCTTCCATTGGCCTTTGGAGCAAGGCGCACCCCCTTCCATTGGCCTTTGGAGCAAGGCCCACCCCCTTCCATTGGCCTTTGGAGCAAGGCCCACCCCCTTCCATTGGCCATTAGAGCCGGGTCCACCCCCTTCCATTGGCCTTTGGACCAAGGCGCACCCCCTCCCATTGGCCTTTGGAGCAGGGCCCACCCCCTTCCATTGGCCTTTGCAGCTAGCAGCACCCCTCTCCATGGGCCTTTGGAGCAAGGCCCACCCCCTTCCATTCGCCTTTGAAGCAAGACCCAGTCCCTTCCATTGGCCTTTGGAGCTGGCCCCCACCCCCTTCAATTGCGTTTGGACCAAGGCCCACCCCCTTCCATTGGCCTTTGGAGCCAGGCCCACCTCCTTCCATTGGCCTTTGGAGCAAGGCCCACCCCTTCCATTGGCGTTTGGAGCTGGCCCCACCCCCTTCCATTGGCATTTGGAGCAAGGCCCACCCCATTCCATTGGCCTTTGGAGCCAGGCCCACCCCCTTCCATTGGCCTTTGGAGCAAGGCCCAACCCCTTCCATTGGCCTTTGGAGCAAGGCGCACCCCCTTCCATTGGTCTATGGAGCAAGGCCCACCCACTTCCATTGGTCTTTGGAGCAAGGCCCACCCCCTTCCATTGGCCTTTGGAGCAAGGCCCATCCCCTTCCAGTGGCCTTTGGACCAAGGCACACCCCCTTCCATTGGCCTTTAGAGCAAGGCCCACCCCCTTCCATTGGCCTTTGGAGCAAGGCCCACCCCCTTGCATTGGCCTTTGGAGCAAGGCCCACCCCCTTCCATTGGCCTTTGGGGCAAGGCCCAGCCCCTTCCATTGACCTTTGGAGCAAGGCCCGCCCCCTTCCATCGGCCTTTGGAGCAAGGCCCAACCTCTTCCATTGGCCTTTGGAGCAAGGCCCACCCCCTTCTATTGGCCTTTGGAGCAAGGCCCACCCCCTTCCATTGGCCTTTGGAGCAAGGCCCACCTGCCTCCCTTGGCCTTTGGCGCAAGGCCCACCTGCTTCCATTCGCCTTTGTAGCAGGGCCCACCCCCTTCCATTGGCCTTGGGAGCAAGGCCCATCCCCTTCCATTGGCCTTTGGAGCAGGGCCCACCCCCTTCCATTGGCCTTTGGAGCAAGGCCCACCCCCTTCCATTGGCCTTTGGAGCAAGGCCCACCCCCTTTCATTGGCTTTTGGACCAAGGCCCACCCCCTTCCGTTGGCCTTTGGAGCAAGGCACACCCCCTTCCATTGGCCTTTGAGCAAGCCGCACCCCCTTCCATTGGCCTTTGGAGCAAGGCGCACCCCCTCCCACTGGCTTTTGGACCAAGGCCCACCCCCCTCCATTGGCCTTTGGAGCAAGGCGCACCCCCTTCCGTTGGCCTTTGGAGCAAGGCGCACCCCCTTCCATTGGCCCTTGGAGCAAGGCCCACCCCCTTCAATGGCCTTTGGAACAAGGCCCACCCCCTTCCATTGGTCTTTGGAGCCAGGCCCACCCCCTTCCATTGGCCTTTGGAGGAAGGCCCATTCCCTTCCATTGGCCTATGGAGCAAGGCCCACCCCCTTCCATTGGACTTTGGAGCAAGCCCCACCCCTTGCATTGGCCTTTGGAGCAAGGCCCACCCCCCTTCCATTGGCCTTTGGAGCAAGGCGAACCCCCTTCCATGGGCCTTTGGAGCAAGGCGCACCCCCTTCCATTGGCCTTTGGAGCAAGGCCCACCCCCCTTCCATTGGCCTTTGGAGCAAGGCGAACCCCCTTCCATGGGCCTTTGGAGCAAGGCGCACCCCCTTCCATTGGCCTTTGGAGCAAGGTCCACCCCCTTCTATTGGCCATTGGAGCAGGGCCCACCCCCTTCCATTCGCCTTTGGAGCAAGGCCCACCCCCTTCCATTGGCCTTTGGAGCAAGGCCCACCCCCTTCCATTGGCCTCTGCAGCAAAGCCCACCCCCTTCCATTGACCTTTGGAGGAAGCCCCCCCCCCCCCATTGGCGTTTGGACCAAGGCGCACCCCCTCCCATTGGCCTTTGGAGCAGGGCCCACCCCCTTCCATTGGCCTTTGGAGCTAGGCGCACCCCTCTCCATGGGCCTTTGGAGCAAGGCCCACCCCCTTCCATTGGCCTTTGAAGCAAGTCCCAGCCCCTTCCATTGGCCTTTGGAGCTGGCCCCACCCCCTTCCATTGCGTTTGGACCAAGGCCCACCCCCTTCCATTGGCCTTTGGAGCAAGGCCCACCCCCTTCCATTGGCCTTTGGGGCAAGGCCCAGCCCCTTCCATTGACCTTTGGAGCAAGGCCCGCCCCCTTCCATTGGCCTTTGGAGCAAGGCCCGCCCCCTTCCATCGGCCTTTGGAGCAAGGCCCAACCCCTTCCATTGGCCTTTGGAGCAAGGCGCACCCCCTTCCATTGGTCTATGGAGCAAGGCCCACCCACTTCCATTGGCCTTTGGAGCAAGGCCCACCCCCTTCCATTGGCCTTTGGAGCAAGGCCCATCCCCTTCCAGTGCCCTTTGGACCAAGGCCCACCCCCTTCTATTGGCCTTTGGAGCAAGGCCCCCCCCCTCCCATTGGCCTTTGGAGCAAGGCCCACCTGCTTCCATTGGCCTTTGGAGCAAGGCCCACCTGCTTCCATTGGCCTTTGGAGCAGGGCCCACCCCCTTCCATTGGCCTTTGGAGCAAGGCCCACCCCCTTCCATTGGCCTTTGGCGCAGGGCCCACCCCCTTCCATTGGCCTTTGGAGCAAGGCCCACCCCCTTCCATTGGCCTTTGGGGCAAGGCCCAGCCCCTTCCATTGACCTTTGGAGCAAGGCCCGCCCCCTTCCATCGGCCTTTGGAGCACGGCCCAACCCCTTCCATTGGCCTTTGGAGCAAGGCCCACCCACTTCCATTGGCCTTTGGAGCAGGGGCCACCCCCTTCCATTGGCCTTTGGAGCAAGGCCCATCCCCTTCCAGTGGCCTTTGGACCAAGGCCCACCCCCTTCTCTTGGCCTTTGGAGCAAGGCCCACCCCCTTCCATTGGCCTTTGGAGCAAGGCCCACCTGCTTCCATTGGCCTTTGGAGGAAGGCCCACCTGCTTCCATTGGCCTTTGGAGCAGGGCCCACCCCCTTCCGTTGGCCTTTGGAGCAAAGTGCACCCCCTTCCATTGGCCTTTGGGGCAAGGCCCAGCCGCTTCCATTGATCTTTGGAGCAAGGCCCACCCCCTTCCATTGGCCTTTGGAGCAAGGCCCACCTGCTTCCATTGGCCTTTGGCGCAAGGCCCGCCCCCTTCCTTCGGCCTTTGGAGCAAGGCCAGACCCCTTCCATTGGCCTTTGGAGCAAGGCGCACCCCCTTCCATTGGCTTTTGGACCAAGGCCCACCCCCCTCCATTGGCCTTTGGAATAAGGCGCACCCCCTTCTATTGGCCTTTGGAGCAAGGCCCACCCCCTTCCATTGGCCCTTGGAGCAAGGCCCACCCCCTTCCATTGGCCTTTGGAACAAGGCCCAACCCCTTCCATTGGCCTTTGGAGCAAGGCCCACCCCCTTGCATTGGCCTTTGGAGCAAGGCCCACCCCCTTCCATTGGCCTTTGGGGCAAGGCCCAGCCCCTTCCATTGACCTTTGGAGCAAGGCCCGCCCCCTTCCATCGGCCTTTG
The DNA here is from genome assembly GCA_964036045.1 of Eutreptiella sp. 'Long Island Sound 2002'. Taxonomy (NCBI): domain Eukaryota; phylum Euglenozoa; class Euglenophyceae; order Eutreptiales; family Eutreptiaceae; genus Eutreptiella; species Eutreptiella sp. 'Long Island Sound 2002'. Next base: position 151,095,465 of record OZ038378.1, read on the forward strand.
GAGCAAGGCCCAACCCCTTCCATTGGCCTTTGGAGCAAGGCGCACCCCCTTCCATTGGTCTATGGAGCAAGGCCCACCCACTTCCATTGGTCTTTGGAGCAAGGCCCACCCCCTTCCATTGGCCTTTGGAGCAAGGCCCATTCCCTTCCAGTGGCCTTTGGACCAAGGCCCACCCCCTTCTATTGGCCTTTGGAGCAAGGCCCACCCCCTTCCATTGGCCTTTGGAGCAAGGCCCACCTGCCTCCCTTGGCCTTTGGAGCAAGGCCCACCTGCTTCCATTCGCCTTTGGAGCAGGGCCCACCCCCTTCCATTGGCCTTTGGAGCAAGGCCCATCCCCTTCCATTGGCCTTTGGAGCAGGGCCCACCCCCTTCCATTGGCCTTTGGAGCAAGGCCCACCCCCTTCCATTGGCCTTTGGGGCAAGGCCCAGCCCCTTCCATTGACCTTTGGAGCAAGGCCCGCCCCCTTCCATCGGCCTTTGGAGCAAGGCCCAACCCCTTCCATTGGCCTTTGGAGCAACGCCCACCCCCTTCCATTGGCCTTTGGAGCAAGCCGCACCACCTCCCATTGACCTTTGGAGCAAGTCCCACCCCCTTCCATTGGCCTTTGGAGCAAGGCGCAACCCCTTCCGTTGGCCTTTGGAGCAAGGCCCACCCCCTTCCATTGGCCTTTGAGCAAGCCGCACCCCCTTCCATTGGCCTTTGGAGCAAGGTGCACCCCCTCCCACTGGCTTTTGGACCAAGGCCCACCTCCCTCCATTGGCCTTTGGAGCAAGGCGCACCCCCTTCCATTGGCCTTTGGAGCAAGGCGCACCCCCTTCCATTGGCCCTTGGAGCAAGGCCCACCCCCTTCAATGGCCTTTGGAACAAGGCCCACCCCCTTCCATTGGTCTTTGGAGCCAGGCCCACCCCCTTCCATTGGCCTTTGGAACAAGGCCCATTCCCTTCCATTGGCCTATGGAGCAAGGCCCACCCCCTTCCATTGGCCTTTGGAGCAAGCCCCACCCCTTCCATTGGCCTTTGGAGCAAGGCCCACCCCCCTTCCATTGGCCTTTGGAGCAAGGCGAACCCCCTTCCATGGGCCTTTGGAGCAAGGCGCACCCCCTTCCATTGGCCTTTGCAGCAAGGCCCACCCCCCTTCCATTGGCCTTTGGAGCAAGGCGAACCCCCTTCCATGGGCCTTTGGAGCAAGGCGCACCCCCTTCCATTGGCCTTTGGAGCAAGGTCCACCCCCTTCTATTGGCCATTGGAGCAGGGCCCACCCCCTTCCATTCGCCTTTGGAGCAAGGCCCACCCCCTTCCATTGGCCTTTGGAGCAAGGCCCACCCCCTTCCAGTGGCCTCTGCAGCAAAGCCCACCCCCTTCCATTGACCTTTGGAGGAAGCCCCCCCCCCCCCCATTGGCGTTTGGACCAAGGCGCACCCCCTCCCATTGGCCTTTGGAGCAGGGCCCACCCCCTTCCATTGGCCTTTGGAGCTAGGCGCACCCCTCTCCATGGGCCTTTGGAGCAAGGCCCACCCCCTTCCATTGGCCTTTGAAGCAAGACCCAGCCCCTTCCATTGGCCTTTGGAGCTGGCCCCACCCCCTTCCATTGCGTTTGGACCAAGGCCCACCCCCTTCCATTGGCCTTTGCAGCAAGGCCCACCCCCTTCCATTGGCCTTTGGGGCAAGGCCCAGCCCCTTCCATTGACCTTTGGAGCAAGGCCCGCCCCCTACCATCGGCCTTTGGAGCAAGGCCCACCCCCTTCCATTGGCCTTTGGAGCAAGGCGCACCCCCTTCCATTGGTCTATGGAGCAAGGCCCACCCACTTCCATTGGCCTTTGGAGCAAGGCCCACGCCCTTCCATTGGCCTTTGGAGCAAGGCCCATCCCCTTCCAGTGCCCTTTGGACCAAGGCCCACCCCCTTCTATTGGCCTTTGGAGCAAGGCCCACCCCCTTCCATTGGCCTTTGGAGCAAGGCCCACCTGCCTCCCTTGGCCTTTGGAGCAAGGCCCACCTGCTTCCATTCGCCTTTGTAGCAGGGCCCACCCCCTTCCATTGGCCTTTGGAGCAAGGCCCACCCCCTTCCATTGGCCTTTGGAGCAGGGCCCACCTGCTTCCATTGGCCTTTGGAGCAGGGCCCACCCCCTTCCATTGGCCTTTGGAGCAAGGCCCACCCCCTTCCATTGGCCTTTGGAGCAGGGCCCACCCCCTTCCATTGGCCTTTGGGGCAAGGCCCAGCCCCTTCCATTGACCTTTGGAGCAAGGCCCGCCCCCTTCCATTGGCCTTTGGAGCAAGGCCCAACCCCTTCCATTGGCCTTTGGAGCAAGGCCCACCTGCTTCCATTGGCCTTTGGAGCAAGGCCCACCTGCTTCCATTGGCCTTTGGAGCAAGGCCCACCCCCTTCCATTGGCCTTTGGAGCAAAGTGCACCCCCTTCCATTGGCCTTTGGAGCAAGGCCAGCCCCCTTTAATCGGCCTTTGGAGCAAGGCCCAACCCCTTCCATTGGCCTTTGGAGCAAGGCCCACCTGCTTCCATTGGCCTTTGGAGCAAGGCCCACCTGCTTCCATTGGCCTTTGGAGCAAGGCCCACCCCCTTCCATTGGCCTTTGGAGCAAAGTGCACCCCCTTCCATTGGCCTTTGGAGCAAGGCCCAGCCGCTTCCATTGACCTTTGGAGCAAGGCCCGCCCCCTTCCATCGGCCTTTGGAGCAGGGCCCACCCCCTTTCATTGGCCTTTGGAGCAAGGCGCACCCCCTTCCATTGGCTTTTGGACCAAGGCCCACCCCCCTCCATTGGCCCTTGGAGCAAGGCGCACCCCCTTCAATTGGCCTTTGGAGCAAGGCGCACCCCCTTCCATTGGCCCTTGGAGCAAGGCCCACCCCCTTCAATGGCCTTTGGAACAAGGCCCACCCCCTTCCATTGGTCTTTGGAGCCAGGCCCACCCCCTTCCATTGGCCTTTGGAGCAAGTCCCACCCCCTTCCAATGGCCTACGCAGCAAAGCCCAACCCCTTCCACTGGCGTTTGGACCAAGGCGCACCCCCTCCCATTGGCCTTTGGAGCAGGGCCCACCCCCTTCCATTGGCCTTTGGAGCAAGGCCCACCCCCTTCCATTGGCCTTTGGAGCTGGCCCCACCCCCTTCCATTGCCTTTTGACCAAGGCCCACCCCCTTCCATCGGCCTTTGGAGCAAAGCCCACCCCCTTCCATTGGCCTTTGGAGCAAGGCCCACCCCTTCCATTGGCGTTTGGAGCTGGCCCAACCCCCTTCCATTGGCCTTTGGAGCAAGGCCCACCCCCTTCCATTGGCCTTTGGATGCAGGCCCACCCCCTTCCATTGGCCTTTGGAGCAAGGCCCACCTGCTTCCATTGGCCTTTGGAGCAGGGCCCACCCCCTTCCATTGGCCTTTGGAGCAAGGCCCACCCCCTTCCATTGGCCTTTGGGGCAAGGCCCAGCCCCTTCCATTGACCTTTGGAGCAAGGCCCGCCCCCTTCCATCGGCCTTTGGAGCAAGGCCCAACCCCTTCCATTGATCTTTGGAGCAAGGCCCAACCCCTTCCATTGGCCTTTGGAGCAAGGCCCACCCCCTTCCATTGGCCTTTGGAGCAGGGCCCACCCCCTTGCATTGGACTTTGGAGCAAGGCCCACCCCCTTCCATTGGCCTTTGGGGCAAGGCCCAGCCCCTTCCATTGACCTTTGGAGCAAGGCCCGCCCCCTTCCATCGGCGTTTGGAGCAAGGCCCAACCCCTTCCATTGGCCTTTGGAGCAAGGCGCACCCCCTTCCATTGGCCTTTGGAGCAAGGCCCACCCCCTTCCATTGGCCTTTGGAGCAAGGCCCACCCCCTTCCATTGACCTTTGGAGCAAGTCCCACCCCCTTCCATTGGCCTTTGGAGCAAGGCGCACCCCCTTCCATTGGCCTTTGGAGCAAGGCCCACCCCCTTCCATTGGCCTTTGAGCAAGCCGCACCCCCTTCCATTGGCCTTTGGAGCAAGCCGCACCCCCTTCCATTGGCCTTTGGAGCAAGGCCCATCCCCTTCCATTGGCTTTTGGACCAAGGCCCACCCTCCATTGGCCCTTGGAGCAAGGCGCACCCCCTTCCATTGGCCTTTGGAGCAAGGCGCACCCCCTTCCATTGGCCTTTGGAGCAAGGCCCATCCCCTTCAATGGCCTTTGGAAAAAGGCCCACCCCCTTCCATTGGTCTTTGGAGCAAGGCCCACCCCCTTCCATTGGCCTTTGGAGCAAGGCCCACCCCCTTCCATTGGCCTTTGCAGCAAGGCCCATGCCCTTCCATTGGCCTTTGGAGCTGGCCCAACCCCCTTCCATTGGCCTTTGGAGCAAGGCCCACCCCCTTCCATTGGCCTTTGGAGCAAGGCCCACCCCCTTCCATTGGCCTTTGGAGCAAGGCCCACCTGCTTCCATTGGCCTTTGGAGCAGGGCCCACCCCCTTCCATTGGCCTTTCGAGCAAGGCCCACCCCCTTCCATTGGCCTTTGGGGCAAGGCCCAGCCCCTTCCATTGACCTTTGGAGCAAGGCCCGCCCCCTTCCATCGGCCTTTGGAGCACGGCCCGCCCCCTTCCATCGGCCTTTGGAGCAAGGCCCACCCCCCTCCATTGGCCTTTGAAGCAAGGCGCACCCCCTTCCATTGGCCTTTGGAGCAAGGCGCACCCCCTTCCATTGGCCCTTGGAGCAAGGCCCACCCCCTTCAATGGCCTTTGGAACAAGGCCCACCCCCTTCCATTGGTCTTTGGAGCCAGGCCCACCCCCTTCCATTGGCCTTTGGAGCAAGTCCCACCCCCTTCCATTGGCCTCTGCAGCAAAGCCCACCCCCTTCCACTGGCGTTTGGACCAAGGCGCACCCCCTCCCATTGGCCTTTGGAGCAGGGCCCACCCCCTTCCATTGGCCTTTGGAGCAAGGCCCACCCCCTTCCATTGGCCTTTGGAGCAAGGCCCACCCCTTCCATTGGGGTTTGGAGGCAGGCCCACCCCCTTCCATTGGCCTTTGGAGCAAGGCCCACCTGCTTCCATTGGCCTTTGGAGCAGGGCCCACCCCCTTCCATTGGCCTTTGGAGCAAGGCCCACCCCCTTCCATTGGCCTTTGGGGCAAGGCCCAGCCCCTTCCATTGACCTTTGGAGCAAGGCCCGCCCCCTTCCATCGGCCTTTGGAGCAAGGCCCAACCCCTTCCATTGATCTTTGGAGCAAGGCCCAACCCCTTCCATTGGCCTTTGGAGCAAGGCCCACCCCCTTCCATTGGACTTTGGAGCAAGGCCCACCCCCTTCCATTGGCCTTTGGGGCAAGGCCCAGCCCCTTCCATTGACCTTTGGAGCAAGGCCCGCCCCCTTCCATCGGCGTTTGGAGCAAGGCCCAACCCCTTCCATTGGCCTTTGGAGCAAGGCGCACCCCCTTCCATTGGCCTTTGGAGCAAGGCCCATCCCCTTCCATTGGCCTTTGGAGCAAGGCCCACCCCCTTCCATTGACCTTTCGAGCAAGTCCCACCCCCTTCCATTGGCCTTTGGAGCAAGGCGCACCCCCTTCCATTGGCCTTTGGAGCAAGGCCCACCCCCTTCCATTGGCCTTTGAGCAAGCCGCACCCCCTTCCATTGGCCTTTGGAGCAAGCCGCACCCCCTTCCATTGGCCTTTGGAGCAAGGCCCATCCCCTTCCATTGGCTTTTGGACCAAGGCCCACCCTCCATTGGCCTTTGGAGCAAGGCGCACCCCCTTCCATTGGCCTTTGGAGCAAGGCGCACCCCCTTCCATTGGCCTTTGGAGCAAGGCCCACCCCCTTCAATGGCCTTTGGAAAAAGGCCCACCCCCTTCCATTGGTCTTTGGAGCAAGGCCCACCCCCTTCCATTGGCCTTTGGAGCAAGGCCCACCCCCTTCCATTGGCCTTTGCAGCAAGGCCCATGCCCTTCCATTGGCCTTTGGAGCTGGCCCAACCCCTTTCCATTGGCCTTTGGAGCAAGGCCCACCCCCTTCCATTGGCCTTTGGAGCAAGGCCCACCTGCTTCCATTGGCCGTTGCAGCAGGGCCCACCCCCTTCCATTGGCCTTTGGAGCAAGGCCCACCCCCTTCCATTGGCCTTTGGGGCAAGGCCCAGCCCCTTCCATTGACCTTTGGAGCAAGGCCCGCCCCCTTCCATCGGCCTTTGGAGCAAGGCCCAACCCCTTCCATTGATCTTTGGAGCAACGCCCACCCCCTTCCATCGGCCTTTGGAGCAAGGCCCACCCCCTTCCATTGGCCTTTGGAGCAGGGCCCACCCCCTTGCATTGGACTTTCGAGCAAGGCCCACCCCCTTCCATTGGCCTTTGGGGCAAGGCCCAGCCCCTTCCATTGACCTTTGGAGCAAGGCCCGCCCCCTTCCATCGGCGTTTGGAGCAAGGACCAACCCCTTCCATCGGCCTTTGGAGCAAGGCGCACCCCCTTCCATTGGCCTTTGGAGCAAGGCCCACGCCCTTCCATTGGCCTTTGGAGCAAGGCCCACCCCCTTCCATTGACCTTTGGAGCAAGTCCCACCCCCTTCCATTGGCCTTTGGAGCAAGGCGCACCCCCTTCCATTGGCCTTTGGAGCAAGGCCCACCCCCTTCCATTGGCCTTTGAGCAAGTCGCACCCCCTTCCATTAGCCTTTGGAGCAAGCCGCACCCCCTTCCATTGGCCTTTGGAGCAAGGCCCATCCCCTTCCATTGGCTTTTGGACCAAGGCACACCCTCCATTGGCCTTTGGAGCAAGGCGCACCCCCTTCCATTGGCCTTTGGAGCAAGGCCCACCCCCTTCCATTGGCCTTTGGAGCAAGGCCCACCCCCTTCAATGGCCTTTGGAGCAAGGCCCACCCCCTTCCATTGGCCTTTGGAGCAAGGCGCACCCCCTTCCATTGGCCTTTGCAGCAAGGCCCATCCCCTTCCATAGGCCTTTGCATCAAGGCCCACCCCCTTCCATTGGCCTTTGGAGCAAGGCCCACCCCCTTCCATTGGCCTTTGGAGCAAGGCCCACCCCCTTCCATTGGCCTTTGGAGCAAGGCCCACCCCCTTCCATTGGCCTTTGGAGCAAGCCCCACGCCCTTCCATTGGCCTTTGGAGCAAGGCCCAACCCCTTCCATTGGCCTTCCGAGCAAGGCCCACCCCCTTCCATTGGCCTTTGGAGCAAGGCCCAACCCCTTCCATTGGCCTTCCGAGCAAGGCCCATCCCCTTCCATTGGCCCATGGAGCAAGGCCCACCCCCTTCCATTGGCCTTTGGAGCAAGGCCCACCCCCTTCCATTGGCCTTTGGAGCAAGGCCCACCCCCTTCCATTGGCCTTTGGAGCAAAGTGCACCCCCTTCCATTGGCCTTTGGAGCAAGGCCCACCCCCTTCCATTGGCCTTTGGAGCAAGGCGCACCCCCTTCCATTGGCCTTTGGAGCAAGGCCCAACCCCTTCCATTGGCCTTCCGAGCAAGGCCCATCCCCTTCCATTGGCCTTTCGAGCAAGGCCCACCCCCTTCCATTGGCCTTTGGAGCAAGGCCCACCCCCTTCCATTGGCCTTTGGAGCAAGGCCCATCCCCTTCCATTGGCCTTTGGAGCAAGGCCCACCGCCTTCCATTGGCCTTTGGAGCAAGGCCCACCCCCTTCCATTGGCCTTTGGAGCAAGGCGCACCCCCTTCCATTGGCCTTCGAAGCAAGACCCACCCCCTTCCATGGGCCTTTGGAGCAAGGCCCACCCCCTTCCATTGGCCTTTGGAGCAAGGCCCAGCCCCTTCCATTGGCCTTTGGCGCAAGGCCCAGCCCCTTCCATTCGCCTTTGGAGCAAGGCCCACCCCCTTCCATTGGCGTTTGGAGCAAGGCGCACCCCCTTCCATTGGCCTTTGGAGCAAGGCCCATCCCCTTCCATTGGCCTTTGGAGCAAGGCCCACCGCCTTCCATTGGCCTTTGGAGCAAGGCCCACCCCCTTCCATTGGCCTTTGGAGCAAGGCGCACCCCCTTCCATTGGCCTTCGAAGCAAGACCCACCCCCTTCCATGGGCCTTTGGAGCAAGGCCCACCCCCTTCCATTGGCCTTTGGAGCAAGGCCCAGCCCCTTCCATTGGCCTTTGGCGCAAGGCCCAGCCCCTTCCATTCGCCTTTGGAGCAAGGCCCACCCCCTTCCATTGGCGTTTGGAGCAAGGCGCACCCCCTTCCATTGGCCTTTGGAGCAAGGCCCATCCCCTTCCATTGGCCTTTGGAGCAAGGTCCACCCCCTTCCATCGGCCTTTGGAGCGTGAGCCTTTCAAAGAGGAATGCCTTAGTGCAAAAGCCTCTAGAATAAAAGATGTGGTGCTTGCTTTAAAAGCCTTTCACACGGGCGAGGCTTGCTGCAAAGTGCTGCGAAAGCGGTCGGCGTTGCTCCAAAAGCCTTTGAAAGGCATGGATGAAAAGGCACGAACTATAGTTAGCGCTTTTTTAAGGGGAAGGGCCTTGCTGTAAAGGCTGTTGAAAGGGGCAAGCCTTGCACCAAAGGCCTTTGAAGTGGGTGCACGTTGCTCCGCAACTGGTTTGACAGGTGTGGCCCTTGCTCCAAAGGATTTTGAAAAGAGTGGACCTTGCCCCAGAAGCCTTTGAGAAGGGTGAGCCTTGTTGGAAAAACGTTTGAAAGGGGTGGGCCTTGCTCCAAAAACCAGTGGAAGGGGGTGGGCCTTGCTCCAAATGCCAATGGAAGGGGTACCACCCCTTTCAAAGGACTTTGGAGCAAGGCCCACCCCTTTCAAAGGCCTTTGGTGCAATCACCACCCTTTCAAAGGCGTTTGGAGCTTGGTCCACCCCTTTGAAAGGCCTCTAAAGCAAGGCCCACTCCTTTCATAGGCTTTTGCAACATCTTCCACCCCTTCCACACGCTGTTGGGGCAGGGTTCACTCCTGTGAAAGGCTTTGGGAGCAGGGCCCATCCTGTCAAAGTGTCTTTACTACAAGGTCCATCCCTTTCAAAGGCCTTTCGGAGCAAGGCCCCATCTTCTCAAAGGCTTTTGGCGCCTTACCACCCGCCCCCCTTGTGCGTGTGTCCGGCACTGACAGGCATTCAGCAATCAAAGCTCTCTGCGTTGAATTCACAACCTTTGTGTGAATTCGACCCCCCCCCCTTCTATTTATTCGGATTGGTTTGGATACGATGACTGAATAACTCCAGTTCACTAGGGGGAACTCTAGTGGGAAATTGCAAGCCTCCAGAGTGCTGCCAAAGTCATCAGCCCACGCCTTCCCTTCCACAGGTTGAACGCAATCATTTGGTGCTTCCAAGAAAAGCACCACCTCGCAGCTGTCACTTATATCGTGCCTACCATTGGATTTCACCCTTGCTTCTAAACCCGATGCTCCTTCCGTGCACACTGACCTTCGTCGCTGCTCAATTTGCAACTGGCTAATCCCACTGTCTTACCCAAAGACACCCCAACTAGGGTCCCTTTGCAAGGCAAGATCCCGGCGCCCTTTCAGGCCCCGTCGCCTTGTGAGTCCGAATCGAGTGCCAAGCCAAGTCCATCGGACCCTGAAAATGTTGCCGAATCAGACGATGAATCCGGCGGAAACGAGACAGAACACATAAACCAAGGAATAGACACCGGAAACTCACATGTTGTGTGCCCACCACTGCGCGACTTCAAGCCCGAATAAGGATGATCCCGGCGTAGTACAACCAACTTCGGACATTTCCCATCTCCACCCGAAGCGCCTCCCTTCTCACCGAAGCTACTTCCCGTCCCAAAAAAAACATCACTGCGTTATTATGTTACAACCGGTGATTTGCCCAGTTCTGGACATTCTTGTTGGGAAGAATGCAAGAATAAAACATCCCAATCAAAAGGACGGTGGTCCGCAACGGGGTGCGTGTTGGGCAGAAGTGGGTGCGGAAAGCCATCTACAGAGAGGTGACCTTCAACCGGAGGCGTGACAAAACAGATAATTTCTAGGGGGTTTTGAGTTTCGTTGTCAAGATATTCAAGTTGTCTCAAGAAAACATGTCAACATGCGAGTTTTTTGTCCTCCTGAATTTTTACCCTTTGAAGACAGCCGCCCCCTGCTAAGTCATAAGACCTACGTAAAATTTTGTGCATCGATGTTGCGCCCTTACCAAAACAAGGTGTCCTCACCAACATTTATGTTGCTTACTTTTCACGGTCATTGGCCCTCACTTGCTAAATGCACTAGACTGCCGCATTGACCCCCTTGCCTTTGCAACCTTGGTTTAACCAAGTCGCCACGGGTGGGCCGTCTCCTCGGTCCGGGTACGCGACTCCCCCCCCCCCCCCCCCCCTCCGGGCCCTCCGGGCCCACTTAGTTACCAAGGGTCAATGGCTACTAGCCATACATAGGGTGGCGCCGAAGGCGCCCGAAAATTTTGTCCCCTTTGCTGGGGACCCCCGAGAATGCAGGGGTGATGTAGCATTTCCGCCCTCTTTTGGGCCCCAACCGTCCGGTGCTATTGACGAAACCGGGACAATCTTTGAATCCACGCTTTGTTGTGTGGTGCATCATGGTGACCCCCGGCTTAGGTTTTGAGTTTTGATTTTGTTCCCTTTGTTGGGAACCCCCGAGAATGCAGGGGTGATGTAGCATTTCCGCCCTCTTTTGGGCCCCAACCGTCCGGTGCTATTGACGAAACCGGGACAATCTTTGAATCCACGCTTTGTTGCTTGTGTTGTTTGTGTTGTTTGTTGTTTGTGTCCAATTCGCCGATACCGGCATCTGAAGATCCCTGCCTCGAGCTTTAATACCCCGGCTCGAGGAGGAGGCAATCAGGGGTCTGGTGATCCCTGCCTCGAGCTTTTCCCCGGCTCGAGAAGGAGGCAAAAAGGGGCTTTCTTTCTTTCTTTGCTTTCTCGTGCTTTGCTTTGCGTTGCGTTGCGTTGTGTTTCGTTGCGTAGTTCCGTTTTTCCGCCCTTTTTTAGGTAAGTGCGGCAAGGGGCGGTTCCCCGTGTCACAAAACTTCCACCCAGCACAGTGCCCAAACCCAAACCCGTGTGTGCCGAAACCTAAACCAATACCAATGCACTCGCCGCAGAGCGATGGAAGTAGGCACCCGGGAAAGCATTCGCCGCAGAGCGACGGGAGTAGGCACTGTCTGGGTGGCATGGTCATTAAGAATCGCGAATATAGGAGTTGCATTAGATACGTCTTTGCCGTGTTTCGGCGGCTAGCCCCCCCCCCCCAAAAAAGCCCCCCCCCCCCCCAGGGGCCTTCGGCCCACTTCTACTGGGGGGGGGGGTTGCGTCTAAAAGCGAGGAGACGCCCCCCCCGTGCAAGTCGCCATTTGCCCCGAACCTTTTCCGGCAATGTCTTGCCACAAGTTGCTAACCCTCCCCACTCTAATGACCAATTGCTTTTCGCTTTCATGTTAACCGCGCCACCCTCGATCCGTTCTACCCACATCAGTCTGCCCTTGCCTCTGTTGATGTCCATTGCGGCCTTGTCCACGCTGGAATTGCGCACCACCATACTCACAAGCAATCAACAATGCGTCAACAAAAAGAGACCCCCGAATGCAGGCCCCACAATTGTGGACACCATAAACACCATCCTCATTTGTCGTCACGTTGCTCAACACTTTGAATTGTTCGTTTGCCTGATTACATTTGATGATATAAGTTTGACGAACTCACTATTCCGGATTTGCCCAAGAACTAGACCAACTGAGTAGTTTTCAAGTTCTTTCGGCACTATTCCAAGCTAAAGTACGCCGCCATGCCCAGGTGAAAGCTGTCCAGCCTCCATATGTCATTGCACTGTACCTGCCCAGTCTTGCTATCCCGCCTCCCAATGCGGGCACTGTGCTAATCAAGTACAAGAGCGTTGCTTCGGCTCCATTTGCTTATCCTGCTATGATGCCAGTCGACTTTGTGTTCACGTCCAGTGACACTTAAGTAGACACAGACCAATCCCTCAATGGCCGCACCTCTGACTGCTTCCAAGCTAGCAGCGCGCATGTTCAGTGATCCAACCGGCACCAGACCGGCAGCCCGTGATTTTACGGATGTTGATCTACCGGACGCCTCTGTGGATGAAGCGCCACATGAGGAGGATGCACGCATGACTGGCCAGCAAAAACAGTCACTTGAGAAGATCACAACACCGGTCACGTGAATCTAACCGCCTCATTTTCTGCACCCACAACCTGTGCTTTCACCCTTCCACCCCTGTTCTCTCTCAGCTACCCAACCATGTATGTTTTCTGTGGATCCTTCCTACATGTGCCTCACATGCAAGCCACGATTATCGTCTTTCATTGGGCTACAAGGTGCCTGTACCTGCGTTCCCTTTTGCCTACTGACACTAGACCACCTCATCAATTGTCTTTTATCTGCGACTGACAAGCCTTTCACAGCACATTTATGTTGTGCTCCGATTGCTTTTTGTGGTCCGTCACCTAGACCTGACCGTATGCCGCCCTATTTATTGGCTAGTCCGCCAGACGACGTTTTCACGCACTTGCACACATCCATTTGCATCATGTATGAAACTGTTGTCACCCCCCATCACTGGATCTTCTCTAAAACGCCTTTCTTTAACGGAAAGGGCACCCTGATAGATGGGAGACACATTGTAATGAGCAACAACATCTACCGCCTACCCATGCACTTGGTCCACCGTAGCCTATACCCCCTCCTCAGTCCCCGAATGCACCCGAGACAATTCTGGGGAAAGCAAGGAACCTCATCCGCCCATGCCACACCGACCCTTTTGAATGACCCGCACATGATGCAGGGCATCGAAGACGTCCGGCATTTTAATATCTGCCCCGAGAATGCAGGGGTGATGTAGCAGTTCCGCCCTCTTTTAGGCCCCGAGGAGGCAGGGGTGAGGCAGCCACTTCTGCCTTTGTTCCTCTTTGATGGGGACCACTTCTGATTTTGTTCCCCTTACTGGAGTATCCCGGAGAATGCCGGGGTGATGTAGCATTTCCGCCCCCTTTTGGGGCCTCGAGATGACGGTGGTGTGGCAGCCACCTGTGATTTTACGTCTGATTGTGCTCCGCGAGGATGCAAGAGTGACGAAGCATGTCCGCCCGCTTCTGGGCCATCGAGAAGGCAAGGGTGAGGCAGCCACTTCTGATTTTGTTCCCCGCTTTGAAGCGGTCGGGACCCCCTGGGCGGCAGGGGTTGTGTAGCCACCTTGCCCACTTTTGGGCCACCTCTAATTCTGCCCCCCGCTCTGAAGCAGTGGGGACCCCCCAGGCGGCAGGGGTTATGTAGCCACCTTGCCCATTTGTGGGCCACCTCTAATTCTGCCCCCTGCTCCAAAGCGGTGGGGACCCCCAGGCGGCAAGGGTTATGCGGCCACCTTGCCCACTGGTGGGCCCCCTCTGATTCTGCCGCCCGATCTGAAGCGGTGGGGACCCCCAAGGCGGCAGGGCATATCTAGCCACCTTGCCCACTTGTGCGCCTCCTCTGATTTTGCCCCCCGCTCTGAAGCGGGGGGGACCCCCCAGGTTGCAGGGGTTATGTAGCCACCCTGCCCAGTTGTGGGCCACCTCTGATTCTGCCCCCCGCTCTGAAGCGGTGGGGAACCCCCAGGCGGCAAAGGTTATGTAACACCTTGCCCAGTTGTGGGCCACCTGTGATTCTGCCATTTGTTCTGCCCCCCCTCCTTGGAAGCGGCGGGGACCACCCAAGTGGCAAGGGTTATGTAGCCACCTTGCCCACTTGTGCGCCACTTCTGATTTTGTCCCCCGCTTTGACGCGGTGGGGACCCCCCCAGGCTGCAGGGGTTATGTAGCCACCTTGCCCACTTTTGTCCCCCGCTTTGAAGCGGTGGGGACCCTAGAGGCGGCAGGGGGTGTGTACCCACCTTGGCCACTTGGGGGCACCCTCTGATTCTGCGCCCCGCTTTGAAGCGGTGGGGACCCCCCCAGGCTGCAGGGGTTATGTAACCACCTTGCCCACTTTTGTCCGCCGCTTTGAAGCGGTTGGGACCCTAGAGGCGGCAGGGGGTGTGTACCCACCTTGGCCACTTGGGGGCACCCTCTGATTCTGCGCCCCGCTTTGAAGCGGTGGGGACCCCCCAGCCGGCAGGGACTATGTAGCCACCTTGCCCACTTGTGGGCCACCTCTGCTTCTGTCCCCCGCTCTGAAGCCTTGGGGACCCCCCAGGTGGCAGGGGTTGTGTAGCCACCTTGGCCACGTATGGGCCACTTCTGATTCTGTTTCCCGCTTTGAAGCGGTGGGGACCCCCTAGGCGGCAGGGGTTATTTAGCGACCTTGCCCACTTGTGGGCCACTTCCAATCCTCCTCCCCGTTCTGAAGCGGTGGGGAGCCCCCAGGCGGTAGGGGTTATGTAGCCACCTTGCCGACTTGTGCGCCTCCTCTGATTCCGTCTCCCGCTCTGAAGCGGGGGGGGCTCCCCAGGCGGCAGGGGTTACATAGCCACTTTCCCCACTTGTGGACCACCTGTGATTCTGCCCGCTGCTCTGAAGTTGTGGGGACCCCCGAGGTTTCAGGGGTTATGTACCCACCCTGCCCACTTCTAGGCCACCTGTGATTCTGCGCGCCGCTCTGAAGCGGTGGTGACCCCCCAGGCGGCAGCGGTTATGTAGCCTCCTTGCACACTTGTGGGTCACTTCTGATTCGGTCCACCGCTCTGAAGCGGTGGGGACCCCCCCGGCGGCAGGGGTTATGTACCCACCTTGCGCACTTTCGGACCACCTCTGATTCTGCCCCCCGCTCTGAAGCGGTGAGGACCCCCTAGGCGGCAGGGGTTATGTACCCACCTTGCCCACTTGTCGGCCACTTCTAATTCCGCCCCCCGTTGTCAAGCGGTGGGGACCCCCCACGCGGTAGGGGTTATGTAGCCACCTTGCCGACTTGTGCGCCTTCTCTAATTCTGCCCTCCGCTCTGAAGCGGGGGGGACTCCCCAGTCGGCAGGGGTTATGTAGCCACATTCCCCACTTGTGGGCCACCTGGGATTCTGCCCGCCGCTCTGCGGCGGTCGGGAACCCCCAGGCGGCAAGGGTTATGTCCACACGTTGCCCACTTGTGGGCCACCTGTGATTCTGCCCACTGTTCTGAAGCTGTGGGGACCCCTGAGTTTTCAGGGGTTATGTAGCCACCCTGCCCACTTCTAGGCCACTTGTGATTCTGCGCGCCGCTCTGAAGCGGGGAGGACCCCCCGGGGGGCAGGGGTTATGTAGTCACCTTGCGCACTTGTGGGCCAGCTCTGATTCTGCCCCCCGCTCTAAAGCGCCGGGGACCCCCAAGGCGGCAGGGGTTATGTAGCTACCTTGCGCACTTGTGGGCCACCTCTGATTCTGCCCCCCGCTCGGAAGCGGTGGGGAACCCCCTAGCGGCAAAGGTTATGTAAACACCTTGCCCAGTTGTGGGCCACCTGTGATTCTGCCCTCTGTCACCCCCCCCCCCCTTTGAAGCCATGGGGACCCCCCAAGTGGCAAGGGTTATGTAGCCACCTTGCCCACTTGTGCGCCACTTCTCATTCTGTCCCCCGTTTTGACGCGGTGGGGACCCCCCGGCGGCAGGGCTTATTTAGCCAGCTTGCCCAGTTGTCGGCCACCTCTGATTGTGACCCCCCCCTCTGAAGCGGTGGGGACCCCACAGGCGGCAGGGGTTATGTAGCCACCTTACCCACTTTTGGGCCACTTCTGATTTTGTCCCCCGCTTTGAAGCGGTGGGGACCCCCAAGGCGGCAGGGGGTATGTAACCACCCTGGCCACTTGCGGGCACCGTCCGATTCTGCGCCCCGCTTTGAAGCGGTGGGGACGGCCCAGCCGGCAGGGGCTATGTAGCCACCTTGCCCACTTATAGGCCACCTGTGATTCCGCCCCCCGCCCTGACGCGATGGGGACCCCGTGGGCGGCAGCGGTTATGTACCCACCTTGCCCACTTGTGGGCCACTTCTGATTGTGTCCCCCGCTTTGAAGCGGGGGGGAACCCCTAGGCGGCAGGGGTTATGTAGCCACCTTGCCCACTTGTGGGCCATTTCTAATTCTGCCCCCCGTTCTGAAGCGGTGGGGACCCCCCAGGCGGTAGGGGTTATGTAGCCACTTTCCCCACTTGTGGGCCACCTGTGATTCTGCCCGGCGCTCTGAAGCAGTCGGGAACCCCCGGGCGGCAAGGGTTATGTCCACACCTTGCCCACTTGTGGGCCCCCTCTGATTCTGCCCACTGTTCTGAAGTTGTGGGGACCCCCGAGTTTACGGGGGTTATGTAGCCACCCTGCCCACTTGTGGGCCACCTGTCATTCTGCGCCCCCCTCTGAAGCGGTGGTGATCCCCGAGGCGGGAGGGGTTATCTATCCACCTTGCCCATTTGTGGGCGAGCTCTTTTTCTGCCCCCCGTTCTGAAGCGCTGGGGACCCCCAAGGCGGCAGGGGTTATGTAGCCACCTTGCGCACTGATGCGCCACCTCTAATTCTGCCCCCCGCTCTCAAGCGGTTGGGAACCCTCAGGCGGCAAAGGATATGTAAACAGCTTGGCCAATTTTGGGCCACCTGTGATTCTGTTCTGCCCCCCCCTTTTGACGCAGTGGGGACCCCACGGCCGTACGGGTCATGTGGCCACCTTGCTTGTTTAGCCAGCTTGCCCACTTGTCGGCCACCTCTGATTCTGCCCCCCCCTCTGAAGCGGTGGGGATCCCCAAGGCGGTAGGGGTTATGTAGCGACCTTCTCTACTTGTGGGCGACTTCTTATTCTGCCCCCCCCTTTGAAGCGGGGGGGACCCCCCAAGCGGCAGGGGTTATGTAGCCACCTTGCCTACTTGTGGGCCACCTCTGATTCTGTCCCCGGCTTTGAAGCGGTGGGGATCTTCGAAGCAGCAGAGGTTATGTAGCCACCTTGCCCACTTGTGGGCCACCTCTGATTCTATCCCCCGCTCTGAAGCGGCGTGGACCCCCCAGGCGGCAGGGGTTATGTAGCCACTTTGCCCACTTGTGGACCACCTTTGATTCTGGCCCCCGCTATGAAGCGGTGGGGACCCCCCGGGTGGCATGGATTATGTAGCCTCCTTGCCCACTTGTGGACCACCTCTGATTCTGTCCCCCGCTCTGAAGCGGTGGGGACCCCCCAGGCGGCAGGGGTTATCTAGCCGCCTTGCCCACTTGTGGGCCACCTGTGAATGTGTACCCCGCTTTGAAGCGGTGAGGACCCCCCAGGCGGCAGGGGTTATGCAGCCACCTTGCCCTGTGATGCTGCCCCCCGCTGTGAAGTGGTGGTGACCCCCTAAGCGGCAGAGCTTATGTAGCTACCTTGCCCACTTGTGGGCAACCCTCTGTTTCTGTCCCCGCTTTGAAGCGGTGGGGACCCCCCGGGTGGCGGGTGTTATGTCGCCACCTTACCCACTTGTGGGCCACCTTTGATTCTGTCCCCGCTTTGAAGCGTTGAGGACCCCCCAGGCGGCAGGGGTTATGCAGCCACCTTGCCCTGCGATGCTGCCCCTCGCTCGGAAGCAGTGGGGACCCCCCCAGGCGGCAGGGGTTATGTAGCCGCCTTGGCCACTTGTGGGCCACTTTCGATTCTACCCCCCGCTTTGAAGCGTTGGGGACCCCCGAGGCGGCAGGGATTATGTAGCCACCTTGCCCACTTGTGGGCCACCTCTGATTCTGTCCCCCGCTCTGAAACGGTGGGGACCCGCTAGGTGGTAGGGGTTATGTAGCCGCCTTGGCCACTTGTTGGCCACTTCAGATTGTGCCGCCCGCTCCGAGGCGGTTGGGACCCCCCAGGCGGCAGCGGTTATCTAGCCACCTTCCCCACACGTGAAACACCTCTGATTGTGTACCTTGCTTTGAAGCGGTGGGGACCTCACAGACGGCAGATGTTATGTAGCCCCCTTGCCCACTTGTGGGTCACCTGTGATTCTGTCGCCGGCTTTGAAGCGGTGGGGATCCCCTAAGCGGCGGAGGTTATGTAGCCACCTTGCCCACTTGCGGGCCACCTCTGATTCTGTCGCCCGCTCTGAAACGGTGGGGACCCCCTAGGCGGCAGGGGTTATCTAGTTGCCTTCCCCACTTGTGGGCCACTTCTGATTGTGTACGCCGCTTTGAAGCGGTGGGGACCCCCCGGGCGGCAGGTGTTATGTAGCCACCTTGCCCACTTGTGGACCACCTGTGATTCTGTCCCCCTGCTTCGAAGCAGTGGGGACCCCCCGGGCGGCAAGAGAGAGGAGAAAAAAGCACACAGTGAACGAGAACAGGAATTTGCAGGGAGGAAGCACCTTGGAAGGCAAGATGAATCTATGGGTCTCAGCAATACAGGAGACTACGTGAGCTTCACCATCAACATAAGGCCGTTAGGCGTGGCACTGCGTAGTGCATATGCAAGGGGTAGACCAAGCAGGTAGTGAACAGAGACAGCTCCCCAGGTAAAGCTGGAACACATGCCAAATGTGGAGTACTCGTTTGTACTATATGCCCTACTCCTTGAACCAGGCGGTTGCCTGAGAGCTCACATTACACTCTTTGAACTTGTTGAGCCTGAGGAAGAAAAAAAAAAGCAGTGGGGACCCCCCGGGCGGCAAGGTCTAATTGTGCCCCAGGCACCAGGGTTTTTGTAGCCACCTCAGCCCCTTGTGGGCCACTTGTGATTCCGTGCCCCCGCTCCGAAACGGTGGGGACCCCCCAGGCGGCAGGGGTTTTGTCGCCACGTTGCCCACTTGTCAGCCACTTCTGATTCCGTCCCCACGCTCTGAAGCCGTGGGGAACCCCCAGGCCTAGCCACCTTGCCGATTTATGCCAACCGCTCTGAAGCGGTGTGGACCACCTCGGCGGTAGGGGTTAGGTAGCCACCTTGGCCACTTGTGGGCCACCTGTGGTTTTGTCCCCCCGCTCTGAAATGGTGGGGACCCCCCTGGCGGCAGGGGTTATGTAGCCACCTTGCCCTCTTGTGGGCCACCTGTGAATATGCCCACCACTATGAAGCGGTGGGGACTGCCCAGGCGGCAGGGGTTATGTAGCCACCTGGCCCACTTGTGGGCCACTTCTGATTCTACCCCCCGCTTTGAAGCGGTGGGGACCCCCCCAGGCGGTAGGGGCTATGTAGCCACCTTGCCCACTTGTGGACCACCTCTGATTCTGCCCCCCGCTCTGAAGCGGTGGGGACCCCCCCAGGCGGGAGGGATAATGTAGCCACCTTGCCCACTTGTGGGCCACCTCTTATTCCGCCCCCCCCTTTCTTTGAAGCGCCGGGGACCCCCTTGGCGGCAGGTGTTATGTAACCACCTTGCCCACTTTGGGGCCACCTCTGATTCAGTCCCCCCGCTCTGAAGGCCGCAGGGCTTTTGTAGCCACCTTGCCCACTTGTGGGCCAGCTCTGACTCTGCCTCCCGCTCTGAAGCGGTGGGGACCCCCCAGGCGGCAGGGGTTATGTAGCCACCTTCCCCTCTTGTGGGCCAACTGTGAATATGCCCACCGCTATGAAGTGGTGGGGACTGCCCAGGCGGCAGGGGTTATGTAGCCACCTTGCCCACTTGTGGGCCACTTCTGATTCTGCCCCCCGCTTTGAGGCGGTGGGGACGCATCCAGGCGGTAGGGATAATGTAGCCACGTTGCCCACTTGTGGGCCACTTCTGATTCTGCCCCCCGCTTTGAAGCGGCGGGTGGCTACATAGGTGGCTACATAACCCCTGCCGCCTGGATGGTCCCGACCGCTTCAGAGCCATGACAGAATTCAAGGTGGCCCACAAGTGGGCAAGGTGGCTACATAACCCATGCCGCCTCGGGGGTCCCCGCCGCTTCAAAGAAGGGGGGGGGCAGAATAAGAGGTGGCCCACAAGTGGCCAAGGCGGCTACAGAACCCCTGCCGCCTGGGGGGCTTGTGGGCCACCTTTGATTCTGCCCCCCGCTCTGAAGCGCTGGGAACCCCCCAGGCGGCAACCGTTATGTAGCCACCTTGGCCACTTGTTGGCCACCTGTGATTTTGTCCCCCCGCCCTGAAGCGGTGGAGACCCCCCCAGCTGTAGGGGGTATGTAGCCACCTTGCGCACTTGTGGGCCACCTCTGAATATGCCCGCTATGAAGCGGTGGGGACCCCCCAGGCGGCACGGGATATGTAGCCACCTTGCCCACTTGTGCGCCACCCCTGATTTTGTCTCCCTGCTTTGAAGCGGTGGACCCCGAGGCGGTAGGGGTTAGGTAGCCACCTTGGCCACTTGTGGGCCACCTGTGATTTTGTCCCCCCGCCCTGAAACGGCGGGGACCCCCTTGGCGGCAGGGGTTATGTAGCCACCTTGCCCTCTTGTGGGCCACCTGTGAATATGCCCACCGCTCTGAAGCGGTGGGGACCCCCCCAGGCGGGAGGGGTTATGTAGCCACCTTACCCACTTTTGGACCGCGTCTGATTCTGCCCCCCGCTGTGAAGCGGTGGGGACCCACTAGGCGGCAGGGATGATGTAGCCGCCTTGCCCACTTGTAGGCCACTTCTGATTTTGCCCCCCGCCCTGAAGCGGTGGGGACCCCCAAGGCGGCAGGGCTTACGTAGCCAGGTTGCCCACTTGTGGGCCACTTCTGATTCCGCCCCCTGCTTTGAAGCGGCGGGGACCCCGCAGGCGGCAGGGGTTAGCCGCTTTGCCCACTTCTGGGCCACCTCTGATTATGTCCCCCCTTCCTTTAAGCGGTGGGCACTCCCCAGGCGTCACGGGTTATGTAGCCACCTTGCCCACTTGTGGGCCACCTCCGATTCTGTCCCCTGCTCTGAAACGCTGGGCACCCCCCCAAGCGGCAGGTGTTATGTAACCCCCTTGCCCACTTTGGGCACTTGTGGGCCACCTCTGATGCTGCCCACCGCTGCGGAGCTGTGGGAGCCCTCCAAGCGGCAGGGTCTATGTAGCCCCTTTGCCCACTTGTGGACCACCTCCAATTCTGCCCCCCGCTCTGAAGCGGTGGGGACCCCCCGGGCGGCAGGGGTTATGTAGCCACATTGCGCAATTGTGGGCCACCTGTGATTCTCCCCACCACTTTGAAGCGGTGGGGACCCCCCAAGCGGCAGGGGTTATGTAGCCACCTTGCCCACTTGTGGACCACCTGTGATTATGTACCCCGCTTTGAAGCGGTGGAGACCCTCCGGGCGGCCGGGGTTATCTAGGCACCTTGGCAACTTTTGGGCCACCTCTGATTCTGCTTCTCGCTTTGAAGTGGTGGGGACCCCCCAGGCGGCAGGGGTTGTATAGCCACCTTGCCCACTTCTGGACCGGCTGTGATTCTGCCCCCCGCTTTGAAGCGGTGGGGACCCCCCAGGCGGCGGTGGTTATGTAGCCACCTTGGCCACCTGTGCACCACTTATGAATATGTGTACCGCCCCGAAGCGGTGTGCACCCCCTAGACGGAAGGGATTTTGTAGCCACCTTGCCCCCTTGTGGGCCAATTGTGATCCTTCCCCCCGGTCTGAAATGGTGGGGACCAGCCAGGCGGTAGGGGTCATATAGCCACCTTGCCCACTTGTGGGCCACTTCTGATTCCGTTCCCTGCTTTTCAGCGGTGGGGAGCCCCAAGCGGCAGGGGTTAAGTAGCCACATTGCCCACTTGTGGGCCACCTCCGATTCTGTGTCCCGCTTTGAAGCGGTGGGGATCCCCTAGGCGGCAGGGGCCATGTAGCCACCTTCCCCGCTTGTGGGCCACCTCTGATTATGCCCACCGATGTGAAGCGGTGGTGACCCCCCAAGCGGCAGGGGTTATCTAGGCCCCTTGCCCACTTGTGGGCCACCTCTGATTCTGCCCCCCGCTCCGAAGCCGTGGGGACACCCCAGGCGGGAGGGGTTATGTAGCCAGCTTGCCCACTTCTAGGCCACCTCAGATTTTGGCCACCTCTCGGGAGCGCTGGGGACCCCCAAGGCGGCAGGGCGTATGTAGCCACCTTGCCCACTTGTGGACCAACTCTAATTCTGCCCCCCGCTCTGAAGCGGTTGGGACCCCCCAGGCGGCAGGGGTTATGTAGCCACCTTGCCCGCTTGGGGGCCACCTGTGATTGTCCCCCGCGCTCTGAAGCAGTGGGAACCCCCCCGGCGGCAGGGGTTATGTAGCCACCTTGCCCACTTTTGCACCACCTCTGATTCTGCCCCCTGCTTTGAAGCGGGGGGGGCCCTCCATGTGGCAATCGTTATATGGCTCCCTTGCCCACATGTGGGCCACTTCTGATTCTGCCTCCTGCTTTGAACCGGTGGGGACCCCCCAAGCGGCAAGGGTTATGTAGCCACCTTGTTCACTTGTGGGCCACCTCTGATTCTGTCCCCCCCTTTGTAGCAGTGGGGACCCTCCAGGTGGCAGGGGTTATATGACCACCTTGCCCACATGTGGGCCACTTCTGCTTCTGCCCGCTGCTTTGAAGCGGTGGGGACCCCCCAAGCGGCAGGGGTTATGTAGCCACCTTGCCCACTTGTGGACCACCTCTGACTCTGCCCCCCGCTGTGAAGCGGTGGGGACCCCCTAGGCGGGAGGGATTATCTAGCCAACTTGGCCACTTGTGGGCCATCTCTGAATATGCCTACCGCTTTGAAGTGGTGGGGACCCCCCGGACGGCAGCGGTTGTATAGCCACCTTGCCCACTTGTGGACCGGCTGTGATTCTGCCCCCCGCTTTGAAGCGGTGGGGAACCCCCTGGCGGTGGTTATGTAGCCACCTTGGCCACATGTGCACCACTTATGAATACGAAGCGGTGTGCACCCCCTAGACGGGAGGGATTTTCCAGCCACCTTGCTCACTTGTGGGCCAATTGTGATCCTTAGCCCCGCTCTGAAGTAGTGCGGACCCGCCACGCAGCAAGGGTAATATAGGCACCTTCCCCACTTGTGGGCCACTTCTGATTCCGTTCCCTGCTTTTCAGCGGTGGGGAGCCCTAGGCGGCAGGGGTTAAGTAGCCACGTTGCCCACTTGTGGGCCACCTCCGATTCTGTCTCCCGCTTTGAAGCGGTGGGGATCCCCCAGGCGGCAGGGGTTATGTAGCCACCTTCCCCACTTGTGGGCCACCTCTGATTATGCCCACCGCTGTGAAGCGGTGGGGAGCCCCCAGGCGGCAGGGGTTATCCAGCCACCTTGCCCACTTGTGGGCCACCTCTGATTCAACCCCCCGCTCTGAAGCCGTGGGGACCCCCCAGGCGGGAGGGGTTATGTAGCCACCTTGCCCACTTCTGGGCCACCTCAGATTTTGGCTACCGCTCGGGAGCGCTAGCGGCCCCCAAGGCGGCAGGGCGTATGTAGCCACCTTGCCCACTTCTGGACCACCTCTAATCCTGCCCCCCGCTCTGAAGCAGTTGGGAACTCCCCAAGCGGCAGGGGTGATGCAGCCACCTTGCCCACTTGTGCGCCACCTCTGATTCTGCCACCCGCTCTGAACCGGTTGGGACCCCCCAGGCGGCAGGGGTTATGTTGCTACCTTGCCCACTTGTCGGCCACCTCTGATTGTGCCACCCGCTCTGAAGCGGTGGGGACGCCCCAGGCGGCAGGGGTTATGTAGCCACCTTGCCCACTTGGGGGCCACCTGTGATTCTGTCCCTCGCTTTGAAGTGGCGGGGACCCCCGAGGCCGCAGGGTTTATGTAGCCATCTTGCCCACTTGTGGGGCCCCTCTGACTATGTCCCCCGCTCTGAAGCGGTCGGGACCCCCCAGGCGGCAGGGGTTGTGCACCACCTTGTCCACTTGCGGGTCACCTCTAATTGTGCCCCTTGCTTTGAAGTGGCGCCCCCCCCCGAGGTGGTACGGTTTTTGTAGCCAGCTCACCCACTTGTGGCCCACCTCTCATTCTGCCCACCGCCCTGAATCGGTTGGCCCCCCCAGGCGGCAGGGGTTATGTAGCCACCTTGCCCACTGGTGGGCCATTTCTTATTCTGCCCGCCGCCTTGAAGCGGCGGGAACCCCCCAGGCGGTAGGGGTTATGTACCTACCTTGCCCACTTGTGGGCCACCTCTGATTGTGCAACCCGCTCTGAAGCGGTGGAAAAGCCGCAGGTAGCAGGGATTACGTAGCCACCTTGCCCAAATGTGGACCACCTCGGATTCTGGTCCACGCTCTGAAGCGATGGGGACCCCCCAGGCGGCAGTGGTTATGTAGCCACCTTGCCCACTTGTGGGCCATTTCTTATTCTGGCCGCCGCCTTGAAGCGGTCTGAACCCCCCGGGCGGCAAGGGTTATGTAGCTACCTTGCCCAATTGTCGGCCACCTCTGATTGTGCCAACCGCTCTGAAGCGGGGGGACCCCCCAGGCCGCAGGGGTTATGTACCACCTTGCCCACTTGTGGGTCACTTCTGATTCTGCCCCCCGCTTCGAAACGGCGGGGCCCCCCTAGGTTGTACGCGTTTTGTAGCCACCTCATCCACTTGTGGGCTACCTCTCATTCTGCCCACCGCCCTGAAGCGGTTGCCCCCCCCAGGCGGCAGGGGTTATATAGCCACCTTGCCCACCTGTGGGCCACCTCCGATTGTGCCACCCGCTCTGAAGCGGTGGGGACGCCCCAGGCGGCAGGCACTATGTAGCCACCTTGCCCAACTGTGGGCCACCTCGGATTCTGCTTCCCGCTCTGAAGCGATGGGGACCCCCAAGGGGGCAGGGGTTGTGTAGCCACCTTGCCCACTTGTGGGCCACCACTGATTGTGCCCCGCGCTCAGAAGCGGTGGGGACCTCCCAGGCGGCAGGAGTTATGTGATGCCAACTTGCCCACTTGTGGGCCATCACTGATTCTGCCCCCCGCTTTGAAGCGGCCGGGACCCCCCAGGCGGCAGGGGTCCTGTAGCCACCTTGCCCACTTGTGGGCCACCTCCGATTCTGTCCCACGCTTTGAAGCGGTGGGGACCCCCAAGGCATCAGGAGTTACGTAGCCACCTTGCACACTTGTGGGTCACCTCTGGTTATGACCCCCGCTCTGAAGCGGTGGGGACCCCCCAGGTGGCAGGGGTTATGTAGCCACCATGTTCAACTGTGGGCCACCTCAGATTCTGCTCTCCGCTCTGAAGCGGTGGAGACCCCCCAAGCGGCAGGGGTGATGTAACCGCCTTGCCCACTTTTGGGCCAATTCTGATTTTGTCCCCTGCTTTGAAGCGGTGCGGACCCCCGAGGCGGCAGGGGTCGTGTAGCCACCTTTCCCACTCTTGGGCGACTTCTGATTCTGCTCCCCACTCAGAAGCAGTGGGGACCCCCCAGGCGGCAGGGGCTATGTAGCCACCTTGCCCACTTGTGGGCCACCTCTGATTCTGCCGCCCGCTCTGAAGCGGCGGGGACCATTTCCCATTTCCGCCCTCTTTTGGGCCCCGGAGAAGGCACGGGAGAGAGAGCTGACCCATGGCAGCTCATGAGACATTTGATAGCCTTTGGGGGATGTTGGTGACAACCACTATTTGTTCTCACCAAATGCCCGTCCATGATCGCGCATGGAAGGGACGCTGAAAGCTCAAGAGCTCCGGCAGGGGATGGGGGTATATTGCCCACCCCACCACATCCCTGCACGCCACCCCACCATGGAACTCAAAAATAGGGACCATCAGCATGTACAGCTGAAAGGGTTGTTTGGGTCCAATAGGAGAACGGCACGTGTGGCTGCCCCGGGATCCCGGTTGTCTCCGGCGCACGGCAAGGGCCGGAGTGGGGTCAGTAGAAAGCCGGAGGGGGGGTTATGCCAGAATTGTGCTATAGCTAACCAAGCCGTGCAGGCGGAGGCCGGGGGTAGGGATGGTGAGAACAATATTTGGCAAAGCTTATTTCACATGTTGGCAAGGCAATGTGGAGTGCGTGACCGGCCTACGCATGCATCCCTACTTCACAAACCGAACCGCAAGAGGCCTAGTGAACGGGCGGGGTGGGGGTGGGTGGCTTGGGGCTATCATAGGAATAAGAACAAAAACAGCATTTTTTCTTTGGGTAGATGTATAGGATGCCAATTAAACGATAGGAGGTGTCTAGAAGATTCCTCACCCGCCTTCATGACGTTCATGCGTTGGGAGGAGATATTGTAGGGTGGTGGAAGCCTGGAAGAGGCTACCCCACAGGGGCCGCCGCGAGTCAATGTTTGACCCCGAGGGGGGCTTGCGACATTTTGGAGGGTTCTGGGGTGGGGGGGACCCCACACCCCTCCGAAGGGACGGGGGGGGGGTTTGTGGACCCAAAGCAAGCACCTTTTTCGTGAGGCACCTCCAAGCGCGCAAACAGACAATGCTAACAAGACACACTGTGACCGGTCATATCTCATGATGGTTGTGCTGCCCTGCAGCACTTTCAGAGCAGTACTGAATGTTGAGTTGAGTTCCCCCATCCTGGGGTTAGCGTGAATTCGACGTGTTGCCCTTGGCCTATCGAACATATGAAATAAGGTCTTGAAAGTGCTTCTTCTCCTTTGTTTCACAGCATTCTGTCCAAAATGTCTGATGCATTGCACAATGCATTTGTGGATGAAATCAGACGTTTCATCAAGCATGGTGAAACGGGGCAGAAGAATCTGACAGAGCTTAGCTCATCGTGGCGTTCCCCCGATGGTCAACAATTGGGGCGAAACGCGAGGGAAGCAATTATAAAATGTCAGCTACGCCTGCAACAACAAGCTACCTCTTGGGGTGGCTTGCGAGTAGCCGGTGTGCATGGTTGAAGATCTTCCGGCTTGTCCCATTATGTCTTTCTTGGCCTGTGCATGTCCCCTACCGCCCTTCAAAGGCTAGTATCTGCGCCCTTCATTACTCACTTGACACATCCCCATTGCTCTTGTTTTTTTCGAGGTTGCCAACCCATTGGTGTTCTGTTTTGTGAGCTTGTAGCCGGAGTACCTTGTTGTTTCATGGCATTGTAGCCCCACTATGTTTGTGTTGATTGGGGGTACAGTGCAATTGCTTTTGTGTTTCCGGAAGTTGTGAGTTGCATCCATGGAGGTACCGATCTCACAGTGAGCGGGGTCCTTGAGGTACCGGTTTCGTGGTAACAAGGGTCCGCTTGCGGCAAACATCATCTACATCTCAGTGTAAGAGGGGTCCGTCGAGGTAACCATGTCGCGGTGAGGGGTGGCCGTTGAGTTACCCATCTCATCATGACAGAGGTCCATTGAGGTTCCCACCCCACGGACAAACAAGTGCCCTGAGGTACCCATTTCACGGTGAAAGGTGGATGTTGAGATACCCATCGCACGATGAGATCGGTCCGTTGAGGTACCCGGTTAAAGTGGGCCATTTTGGGACCCAGCTCACGGTGAGAATAGTCCGTTGAAGTACCCATGTCACTGTGAGTGGCGTCCACTGAGGTACCCATCACACAGGTGAGAGGGATCGGTTAAGGCACCCATCTCACAGTGAAAGGGGTGTGTTGAGGTACCCGTGTCACGGTGATTGGGGTTCGTTGAGCTATCCATCTCACAGCTACTTGAGGTAGGCATCTCACGTTGAATAGCGGACATGGAGGTGCCCATCTTACAGTAGCCATCTTACCCATCTCCTGGTGAGAGGGTTGCGTCGAGGTACCAATGCGACAACGAGCGGGGTCTATTGAGATACCCATCCCTTGCCGACATGGGTTTGCTGATCTACCCACGTCACAGTGAAAGAGGTGCATTGAGATACCCGCCTCATGGTGAAAACAGCTTCTTGATGTGCCCATGTAAAGGTGAGTGGGAGTTTGTTGAGGTGCCCATGTAACACTAAGAAGGGTTTGTTGAGATTCCCATATTAGCATGCAGTGGGTCCACTGCGTCACCCATGTCATGGTGAAAGGGGTGCATTGCCGTACCGGCCTCATGGTGAAATTGGCCCATTGAGGTACCCACCTAAAGGCGAGTGGGGTCTGTTGAGGTTCCCATCTCCATGAGAGGCTTCCGTTGAGATACCCATGTCACAGTGAGAATGCTCTGTTGAGGCACCGATCTTACTGAGAGGGGTCCTTTGAGATGCCCACCTGCCAGTCAGAGGGCTTCATGGATATGCCCATCTCACGGTGAGAGGGGTCCATTAACCCACCCGTACCTGTAACCCACCTGTGCGCCGTTGATGTACTTATCTCATTGTGAGAGCGGACAGCTGAGGCGCTTTGTGGTTCATCGGGATCCGTTTGTGGTGCATGGGGATCAGCTTTTTGTGCATTGGAACCGTTTTGTGGTGCATGGGGATCAACTCGTGGTGCATGTTGATCGGCATGTAGTGCGTGGCGATCAATTTGTGGTGCATGGGGATTGGTTTGTAAGGCATGGAGATCGGTTTGTGGTGCATGGGGATCAGTACCTAGTGCTTGGAGATCCGTTTTCAGTGCCCCCCCCCCCCTCTTTTCCCTCTTCTATGTTGGGCTGTTCATAACGACATTGCAGAACAAGAGGAAAGATGCATCGCAACATGCCTTTCGTACTGCCCGGGCACCAGTGTTGCCAATAGCCCTACCCAAGCCTGAACCAAGCCCCACCGGACGCCTCAACTCTAGGCATGCAGCTATTTACTCCATTGCACAAGACCAAACATTGAAACAAGGACGAAACCTAGGAATTCGATGGCTTCTGGCAAAACATGTCGATGAGGCCAATATCCGCCTCACTATCACTATCGCTATGATACTCTTGGTGGTTGGCGATATAGTGCTGGCAGTTGGTGATGTGATGCCGGGGGTTGGTGGGCAGGTGTGTCGTACAATGCGGTTTAGCGGTTGGGTCCCGTTTGCAGGAAATTGTGTTGGAAGTGCTCACATTGCAAAAAAGCGATGGGAAAAGATGCACATGGCCCTTTTTGTGTCGGTTGGAGGTATGGTACACTGTCAACCAAAGAGTTGATCCCGTGCAGTCCTCTTTTCCGACATTTCAGCCTGGCACTTGATGTTGCTGGGGTCGGGGGCGAGGGCAAGGCAGTCCCACAGGCCCAATGTGTAAGGAGAGCAGTGTTTTCATGCCTGGGAACCTGCCTCTGTTTGCCGCTCTTGTCACCCGGGCCTCTATCCCCGCTTTGTCTGGATGTGATGGCCCCGAGCTGCGTGCCATGCCAGCCCCCCCCATTCTTGGAATTCAGCAACAAGCTAGAGGAGGAACTCGGTGACCCCTGTGGTGTGGCCCCCCGTGACCTCCATGTGCCATGCATGCACCCACCTCATCCTCCTTGCCCCTTATGAACCCCCACCACGGTCTGTTCCTCCTCCGATGCCACGCCCTTCGCCGTGCACCGCAGGTGTTCGAGCGGTCGCTCAAAGCAAAGATCACCGACAACCTAATCAGCCTGGACGGCCCTCAGCCCTTGACATTTGCACCAGTACAGTATGTCAGCCGAGACTCCTTGTTGGTGGCAATGGGCTGCAGTGTCTGGTGTGGTGGTACGACAATAGGGTTGTGAGGATGGGCCAGCCGTGGACTGAAATACTTGTACAGTTCCTAACGAGAGGCAGAGCGGTGAGTGGCGGTGGAACAAAGACATTGCAACAGATATGATTCACACAGGTAGCTTTGTCCTTAAATACCCACAAAAGCCGTCATGCTAGCCATTTCTTCAATCCCTTGCCCGCTTGGGTGTCACACCATTTTTTCCTGGAGTTTGCCCTACAGGACGTTGGTGCCACCCTCGTCCTCACATGTGGCGAGTGTGCCTATCGTGCTCTCGCCCGAACGCCCCTGACCTGTGCCGGAGCGGCAACACGGCAGGGGGAGTATGGAAGAGACTTTGTGCCAACCAGCTCGTTGCTATTCACCGTCGTACAACATGTGTCAGGCCCATGACCGGAAGATAGGGCGCGGGATGTCACAACGGCCCACCTCCCTCTGCCGAAGCTGGTCTCACTTCTCCCTTGGATGTGCCTTGCCGAAGGGAATTGAAGTCTGGTGCTTTAATATCCAATGTGTGGCTCTCAATCTCAGCCAATCGTGCTGCGCCGCATCCAGCGTCATTCGTCCTAAATGGGGCATAAATCGGAAAACACATTCGCCCGCCAAGGGGCATGGGTGCCCAACACTTCCTTGAGGACACTTGTCTCCCTAATACAAGTGTTTTGCGCAGTCCAATCAAGCCCCTGCATAACTCCAACCCCTATTCTTACTCACGCACGCTCATGTTTACCGTCCCATGTCATGGCATCTCTATGGATCAGCCTTGAGGGATGCTGTGAAGGTTTTTGGGGAGCGTTCCTGAACAAATTTACTTTGAGTCAGTGGATGACTTTTTTGTAGGCACCATCATCACCATGATTTCTTGCACCCCCCAGGCCCAAAGGCTGTGTTGGTTACTTGGTGTGGTCCTAGTACCGTTTTGTTTATGTCCACTCCCTCCATTAATACTTGAATGTCACATGTGTAACTGTCAGAGCGCATAGAACAATGCTTCCACATAAGATATGCTCATTTTGTGCCCCTCGTAATGTTTGTTGACATACCATCCTGCTCTGTTACCCTGCTACCTCCCCTGGTTGGTCAGATCGCCGGTGCTTCATCGGTGCAGTGATCCGCAAATGCTATCGGTGTCAATTCATTTTCATGCATCCCTCTGGTCCAACCAGAAAGTCCACACAGGTTATAGTTCAACATTTTGTCTTCAGGCTACACTTGTCACCACGGAGGCGATGGTACAAGATCTGTCGCAAAAGAACACCCTATTGGCAAAACATGGGGGCAATGGATGTGCTCCCATGCCTGCTGTGCAGTCTGCCCGGGTGCCCACACCTCCCCATCAGCCAGTCGCTGCACAGCCGCCGCCACCTGCTGCAGTTGTTCCTCCCGTTCGGACGCAAAGCCATCAGGGTTTCTCAGTGGTTGAGTCGGATGGATGCGACTCGAAAGAGGAGATTCCAAGTGCCAAGAGGAAGAAGGTGTGGATGGTTTAGTCTCGAGACTGTTTGGGGGGTCACTGTAGATCAGGGGCTTCCCTTCGCCTCTTTTTTATCGGTTTGTACATGAAGCCAAGCGCCGAAGACAGTTTGGGAAGGTGGGAAGCACCGGAATTGCGGTTGGAAATGTTGCCCAGGAAATCCGCTTTTCGCGAAATGTGTGTGTATGATGTTTGCATTGTGCCTTTTGAGGACAAGGTGATTGTCGTGCCATCATAGGATTTCTTCCCGGTCTGAACAATTCTTTTCACAGCACTGCAGCAAAAAGGCCAAGACGCTCAACCTGGCAACGGTGCCCCGTAATCTCGAGCGAGCAAACGGCTTCTACACGGAGGCCTGCCGTGACCTGCGACGCGGTAACATCGTGGCAGTTGTGGGGGCCGGCATCAGCACCTCCGCCGGCATCCCGGACTTCCGCTCGGAGGGGGGGGTTTTTAGCCACATCCGCGCCATCCATCCGGCGATCAGCCGCCCTGAGGATGTGTTTAGCCTCAAGCATTTCCAAAGGGAGCCGGGGGCCTTTTACGCGGCGCTCCGGCTGCTGTGGCCAGCACAGTCCATGCAGCCCACCAAGACTCACAAGATGCTAGCCGACCTGCACCGGCTGCAGCTGTTGCGGCGCATCTACACGCAAAATATCGACAACTTGGAGCGTGCCGTGGGGCTGCCGGATGAGCTGCTGATACGCATGCATGGCCACTTGGAGACCGCGACTTGCATGGGCTGCCGGGCCCGCTCTGACCACCAGGCCGTGAAGGACCTTGTCATGAGTGAGACGATACCGACGTGCAGCCGGCCCGGTTGCAACGGGGTCGTCAAGCCTGACGTTGTCCTGTATGGCGAGGAGCTTCCGGCAGAGTACCAGCGGCACGTCAAGGACGACTTCTCCAGTTGCGAGGTCCTGCTGGTGATCGGCACGTCACTGGCGGCGAACCCCGCGTACGACCTGGTGTCGTCTGTGAGTGACGAGAAACGGCGCATCTTCATTAACCGGGCAATGGTCCAGTGCGCAAAGCGGTCCAAGGATATTGTTCTGACGGGCGCGTGCAATGAGGTTGCGGGCCGCCTGTTGTCCACCTTGGGCACCTCCTGACTTCTTTTCGTCAACCATGACCACAGGCCCTCTTACTTGGAGGAGATATAGCTCATCCCCCCGGTCTGTGTCACCGGTGTGTACAATACGAAGGTGGAGCTGCACCCCTAGCCCCTGGGCCCGCCCAGCATGAACGTCACTATGGTGTATTGGACCCTCTCCAACCCCAAGCCGCTGGCTTTCTGCTCGGCAAGGACAAGAAAGCGCTATTATCGCACACATACCTCCGTACCCCCTGACCCCCAGACACACAACCCCTTAGGAGGTATGCATGTGGTAGTAGTGGGTCGCGCGCAAGCCCCCCCACGTTGGGAACCCCCCTACACCCCTCAGCCGACCCCTATGACCTATGACATTAATTCGTCGCGCGGCACTCACATATGAGAAAGCACATCGTGGTACAGGTTTTACTGAAATCCAGGTTC
Organism: Eutreptiella sp. 'Long Island Sound 2002'; assembly: GCA_964036045.1. NCBI lineage: Eukaryota > Euglenozoa > Euglenophyceae > Eutreptiales > Eutreptiaceae > Eutreptiella > Eutreptiella sp. 'Long Island Sound 2002'. The sequence continues at coordinate 151,127,634 of OZ038378.1, forward strand.
TGATGAGGGAGTCCACGATTCACTCCCTGGCTCCAGGCGCCGAGGAATTTTTGCAGTCCAAAGGATATGATGTCTCGGACCCACACACAGTGTATCGTGTCTTGACGGCACTTGCAGATCAATCAGAATCAGACCGCACCGGCCAGCTGGTGCTGGACAAGTTAAAAACCACTTTAACCGACCCGTGGTCCTCCCAACCCTGGCGTTGGAAGCAAGAAGTCTGGCGCTTGATACGCCAGCTCCAGCTGAACAGACAGCTCCATACCTTACGGACAAAGATGGGACGGGTCCTCCCGGACCCTGAAGCAATCGCTAAAGAACTACTGGGGTTTTGGTGTGACACGATGTCGTCCACCGGACTCTCCTCTTAGCAGGGTTCAGAGTATTTACGCTCTTTCTTTGGGGACAAGCCTTTAGCAGACATGGCCAAGTTACTAATTAGACCTGCATCGATTGATCTGGTCCACGCTGCGTTGGACTCGCTCAGCGCCACGTCGTCCCTAGGAATCGACGGCTTCACGGGAGCAGTTTACAAACGATTTTCTGAGTATTTTGTCCCGCTAATGTTTCAGATTTATCGGAATCTGTTGGTCTCGCCATCCCTGCCGGAGACCTGGTCCCTTGCTTTACTCAATCCCATCCCTAAAACAGCCGGTCTGCCCAGTGCTCAGGATCTGTGACCTTTAGTCTTACAAAATTTTATCAACAAGTGGGTTGCCTCTATTGTTTCGCTTCAACTTCAGGACTTTGTGTCGACAATTACCCCTATTCAGCAAAGGGGCTTTATCAAAGGCCGCTATATGTTCGATAATCTTTGGCAGGCCTTCGTCACATGGTCTGCGACCCCCCAGGGCATTTTTTGCCCAGTCGATTTTAGTAAGGCATTTGATTCTGTTTCGCATGTTTTTGCCAAGACTTTTTTTATGGACATGGGCATTCCTCTTCCGATCATTAATTTGCTGATGGAGCTTTTCACTGCTCCGATCTGCCTGCTTGTTAGGGGCGTTGTTATGCCCCATCACAGATTCTCTCCTGCCTCAGGAGTCCGGCAGGGCTGCCCCCTGTCGCCCTCCATCTTTGCCATGCTCATTTCACCATTGGCTCAGAAACTCATGTCATCTCTGACAATGTGCATGTACTCCTGTACGCTGATGATCTTCTTATCGTTGTTACAGGGGAGCCAGAGAACGCTGTATACATTTTTCTATTGGTCTGGGGTTCTGTCAGAGCCTTTTCCAGATACTCAGGTTTGCATGTTAATTACAAAAAGTCAGCAGTTTTGTTGAAAGGACAATGGCCTGAAGCCCTCAAGCTGCAACTTCTGTCCACTGGCCTTAAATTTTCGGGACACATATAAGTACCTTGGTATTGAGTTCGGGAACGTCACCTCGGAGCAGGCTTTCTCGCACGCGTTGCAGAAGGCACTAGGGCGAGCCTTTGCCATGCAGTCCTGGGCCCTTTCGCTCACGGAGCGGGTCATGCTCCTGAAGCTTTGGATCCTTCCTCTGCTTGTGTATCCAGCCCGCTTGGTTTTTACCTCTCCAGCAGTCGCCAATACGTTGCGGACCGTTTATCAAGTCGCACTCAAATTAAACTCCTGGGCCGTTACCTTGAACATTTTGTCCCACCCCCCTCTGAGTGTACCCAAGGTCCTGCATAACTCCTTTCAGCCATTTGCCCAAGATCTGGGCATTCTGGTTTCGCCGGCCTCATTGCCTTTCTTTCAAATAGGATCCAACGTTATCAAAAAAAATATGCCGTATCTGGGCTGGTGCACGCGGGCTTTTTCCCTGGTTAAAAAAGACATTTGTTTTGAAGAGCCAGCCCTGCTTTCCTACGACACTCCATTGTGGCACTCAACCCTTTTCTGAATGATCAACGACTATCCTACTTTTCTCCGCGACTTATCCGATTGGGGGTACTCACCGTGGGCCAGCTACTAGAGGACGACTCGTTGTTTTCGCAGCTAGCCCCCACGTGGGAACCCATTTACAGGCGCCGCTCAGCAACCAGCCACCCCCCACCACCACCCGCTCCTACGCCCCACACCTCACTCCCTCTGCCGGACCTTACCTTCTGGTCTCGCTGGACCCGCTCACCAGTGGTAGACATGCTCTCACTACCCCACTCGCTCACACCCCGTCAGCCTGACGCGGTGTGGCAGGCCTTTCATCGATGCAACCTTCCGCCTTCACACAAAAATTTCATCCACAGGGCCCTATGGGCCAAGCTGCCGGTGGGTCAGCGCCAACAGGACTGGCAGCCTTTGGAGGTGTGGTGTGCTATTGACAACGAATTAGAATCAATCTCACATGCACTATTTCACTGCCGGTTCCTTGTAGGGGCCTTTGAGGTCGTCAATACGGCCTTTCGGTCCACCGCGCCGCATCCATTTGAGGTTGTACATTGGCTGCAGGACGATAAGCCCGCCTCTTTGGAAACACCAGCTGGCCTGATTGGCTGGTCTGCTATCATTACAAATTGGTCGCTCCGTTGTGCCAAAAAGCACAACTCCCTTTTTCGGATTACATGGGAATCTTTTGGTGCTAAGTGGTGTCACACGTTGAATCCCTGGACCTCCTGCCCCCGCTACCTTCCCATCCCCGAGACAGTCCTAGCGTGGTTTCTGGAATTCCTTCAGCAGTCCTCACAGCCGCGACCCCCCCCCCCCAACCACAGCACCCAAACCTTCCCCTCCCCCCAGCCCTTTCGCCAATACTGTACCGACACCCCCCCCCGTCAAAGCGGCAAGCATGTAACACAGCGCGGAAACTCCGCAAACTGCAGAAGGCGGAGGAGCTACAAGAGGTGTTGCAGGACCTTTCGGACAGTGCTATCCCCCTTGTTTACACAGACGGCTCCTGAGCGGTGGAGGGCCACGCAGGCCGTCTGGCAGGATATGGCATATTTTGTGAACAGCAAACCAGCATAGCGGCTTTTGTGCCGGATGAATACAGGCAGACAAACAACTCAGCAGAACTGCTGGCGGTCATCAGACCGCTTCGCATGTTTAGCACAGGGGACATTGCGATTTGCACGGACTCACAGTACGTGGTCCTGGGGGGGACCGGCGCTGCGCGCCGCTGGCGCTTGCGTGGGTCGATAGGGTCGTGTGGCCCAGTCTCCAACGCCCCCCTGTGGGAACAGCTCCTGGCAGCACTAGAAGAGAATCCACGGACTGTTCATTGGGTCAAAGTACCTTCACACGTAACCATCGAAGGTAACAATGAGGCGGACCGCCCGGCTGACCAGGGCAGGCAACTGCACCCGCGGTTCCCTCACCCACGCACCCCATCGCTGCTGCTCTCTGTGGCTGGCACACCGCGTGCTCCAAAAAAGCCTAAGCTACTTACACTAGACAGCTCTCTGCTTCCAGTGAAACGTCTTAATTTTGGCGCACAGGTATCACCTCCGCTCATTCACTCCATTGAAGGACAGGCGGTCCTCACTACACTCAACCTTACGCTCATGGCTGACGCTCTCTCGACAACATCTGACATCAGTCACTGTGACACTGATTCATGGAGTGCAGAAAACACTGACAGTGCAAGCCAGCTCAGTTCTCGCACGTGCTCCACAGAAGGCAGTCGTGACTAACTGCTTTGTATCCGCTGCCGTTGTGGTTGCCACGCCAGTTTACCACCCTCACACCCTCCCCTCCTCCTATTGTATGTTCCTCCCTGCTCTGTTTGAAACTAAACAGCAACTGAAGGGGACAGGTCGAATGAGTGCCATGCTATGCAGCCCAGTCAGTTTGCAAGTAGTACATGAATGCAGTCCACACCTTATGGACGACTGCTATTTTATTGATCCTGATTGTTCTTTAGAGGACAAGCACTCAAGTGACCCGCAGAGCTAACCGCAAAAAACGCCTCACTGTACTTTACATAGTGGAGCACCCCAACCAAGAAGGGGGCACGTGCATTGATTGGACTTCGCAGTACTGCTGGACTAATGGCTGGAATTGTCTATGGCGGGGACATTCAGTCTATCGGAACCGACCATTGATCCCCCCAGCCGACCCCACCCCCCCGAGTTTTGACACATAGTTGGGGGGTACGTCGCATCAGCACCGGTTGTAGTTGCCTTCCCGTGTGTACGGGGGAGGGGCAGGCCTGTGCTTTGATATTTGGAACACCGACGGTATTATCCCTTCCCCCCCTTCTCACGAACCCGCCCCCCCCCACAACATCCCCCTCTAAGTCCGGAAAAACTAGGACCATTACTAAAGGATTTTGTAATAGCAAAAGAATCTGCGGGCATCAGTGGCTTCCGTGTAGAAATTATCAAAATGCACCCCCCCCCCCCCAGCCCGGACCCCCCCCCCGCCAAACCCCCGCCCTCCAACGAGCATTGATGCCGCTTTTCGACCCTGCATTGGCGCCCTATGGGAACTGTTACCACATTATGGGCCCCCGACGCCCCTGGCACTGCCCTGTGCACGCCCGAAAGCACATCAACCCACAACGTGGTTCTCAACACAACATGACTCGGCACCACAGTGCTCATTATGCCATTGGCATTTTTTCTGAATGGCAATTTCTTTGCCGCAAGGTCAGTGACTCCCATCGCCAGCCAGTCTATTTTGCAGGCACGCAATCAGATGGACAGCATTGAGTGCCACACGTTGAGCGTGAAGCATGCACGGACTAACCCCGCAATGGTGTTTTCATAATCAATGGAGTTTGGTACGACCAACCCAGAGGTAAGGCCTCTTTAGACTGAGTTGTTCTCAACACCTTCTGGCCCATTTGTTGACTCAGCATTGGCCCGGTTACACTGTTCTCCGCCTTGTTGTCACCACGGCATTGATCTTGTAGCTGTGTTGCCTGCCGGTGGAGGAAAGGGCCCCTATGCCGTGGCCCCCAAGTTCTGGGAACGCCCGTTATAAGGCGGGGGTCGGGTCATCAGAACAACAGAACACATGTTGGGCCATCAGGCAGTGAGGTCTAGGAGTTGCGCTTCTCAGCTTGCCCACTGAATGAAAGGTATTCAGCGTCACAAACACAACGACAAACACAACGTCACGCACGCATGCACCGTCACACACGCACACACAGCCACACACACTGGCCATCAATATGCCGTTCGCAGGTCACGTTAGGCCTGTTAAGTGCCCGCAGTCGACACCCTCCCTCGTTCACTCGTGTGGGGCGCATATTCTCTCCGGCTTTGCTGATGCTATGCACCGCTGCCACAGGACACAGTCATTCTCCCACTGTACAGTGTCTGCGGGCACGCAAAGCTCTGCCTAAGGCCATCTCCCGGACATATGTGTCGGTGTGCAGCTGAAGGCCCAAGCAACGGGCATGCGGCGGAGCGTGCGCAACAGGACACGACCCCTCCAAATGCGAAATGCCGATTCTTGCGTGGCCCTCGTGGTGTCCTTTCCTTTCCTGGGGGGAATGCCTGACGTGGCGAGGAACTTTCGGCCATCTCGCCCGACCAAGGCAGCTGTGCTTACCTCCGAATGGGGTTTGCTCTCCTATGGGGCCAATGCGGAGGGGGCCAAGCCCAGTTCCGGGAAAACTGGCCGTAACAGTAGCGTGCGTGCAGCCCCATGATATTTGGGGAACTTCAACGGAGCAGTTGGGGTTTTATTTCATTGTCACGTTGAGGACGGTCCTGCCTGCAGTGAACTGGTGAGACTCTGTGTGCTCCTGCGTGTGTCTGGCGACACACCAGACTTGTGTCCTGCGCTTTTTTTTAGGATGACCATGTGTCAAATGAATGTGGGGTATAGGATCACTATAGGGGAAGACATGTACGGGGGAGGGGCAGGCCTGTGCTTTGATATTTGGAACACCGACGGTATTACCCCCCCCCCTTTCTCACGAACCCCCGCCCCCCCACAACATCCCCCTGTAAGTCCGGAAAAACCAGGACAATTACTACAGGATTTTGTAATAGCAAAAGAATCTGCGGGCATCGGTGGCTTCCGTGTAGAAATTATCAAAATGCACCCCCCCCCCCCCAGCCCGGACCCCCCCTCCCCGCCAAACCCTCTCCAACCACAGGCCTCAGGGTTGGGTTGGGTTGGGCTGGCGGCCTCATGCAGGAACAGGCCCTCGGGTGTGGGCTTCCTTCCCTGCCCCACCACGAGGCTGAACTACCTGACTGTCCGGTTCCAAGGCCGAGCGGACTATCGACAGCCACCAGACCCCACCGAAGCGCAGATGGGCGGAAGACAGGCCTCGGGGGAGGGATATATTTTCACTGGGGACTATTTTGTCTGGGAAATTGTGTTTTTCAAGTTGGCTGCAAAATCAGCCTCGAGGCCGGACCGCGCCGGGGCAGGGCGGGGCTGTGCGCGCGCTGTTCGGAACCGCCCCCGAAGTTAGAGATATGGGCATCCGTATCACGAGGACGGCTGTGTTAGTGGTATTGAAGCACGTCTACGAAACGTCATGTCCCAACACAGCCACAGTTTTGAGGTGCGCTGCCACAAAATGCGAGAGAGGGGGCGGCCGGTGAGAAAACAATTTGTGTGGGCGCCCTGCTAACAATCCATGACACTTTGTGAACTGTTTCGCGCCTTGAGGGTGTGTGACGGTTCGGGACCAATTATAATGACCCCTTGGGTAGTCGGGGGCCCCCGCAGAGGACAGTCGTCGGCTGCAACACCACCCGTGTCCACGGGAGGCCAAACGCACTCGCAGCCCCAGAGGTGCCACAGCAACACCCGCTCGAAAGTCACAAAGGCATCGTCCATCTGTGGCCAAGGTACGCCAAGTTCGCGAGAGAGCCATGGAGAGGGCGGTGGTCCTGCGGGGGGATGAGGCTGGGATACAGCACAGCCGTGAGGGGCGCAACGAGGGACAAGAGGAGGGGAGTCAGGAGGACGGGCGTAAGCCATGACGGCGCGTTGCTCACTTATTGGAGGATGTGCCTACCGACGCCTTGATGGCATCATCGAACAAAGTACTGCGCATGATGCCCGAGTGATTCTGGGGGGCAGCGACCAACGCTGATCTACGGCCAAGGAACGCCAAGTTGCATGACCGAGGGGGATGACCAGCGGTGATCTATGGCCCCAATCTACACACCAAACGGTACATTAGAACCGCGGACACCGATAGGAGCAGCGCCCCCATCCCCCCAGACCATATTGACCATCGTCGGAAAACACGACGTTCACCATCGGGAACATCTGATTTGGCCACATTTGGTACACAAGCCCTTGTTTGTACTGTGTGCTCCACTCCTTGACCTGCGAGACCTGCGAGAGCTCACTTTGAACTTCAGGGACAGTTTGAGCCGGAGAAAAGAACGTTGGGACACAGACATTTGGGTCCCAGACCCCCCCCTCCCCCTGCTCTCTTGCAGTGTTCGCGTCTGCACGCCTGTGCACACCGAGGCCGTATTTGAAGACTCAAAGAGTGATAACCAGGCACCCATGCTCAAAAAGAGAGCTTTACGTGTGGAACCGAAGAACAGAATATGCACAACAGCACCAAGCACCCCCGCGAAGTGCAAACAGCAACTCCTTCATTTGCGCTCGACCCCGCACCAACTGCCACTTGAGGTTCCCATTCCCGGCTGCCCCTTTCCACTGGCCACAGCGGGGGCGTCCCCAATGCGGTGCAGGCACACTGCAACTGTTTGGGCCTCTGGGCAGCCCGGGCGCCCATTGGGGGGGAAGGTCCTAATTTCTTCGCCACCGACCACCCAACAACGGTTGGGGGATAGGGTGGCTGCTTTGCCCATTCTGCTCTCACCAACTGCATTCAGGCACTACTTCATTATCGAGAACCAAGGAATTCACAGACGTTTGGCCGATTGTTTTTTGTGCTGCCTTGTCTTTGCTTCGTTATGGAAGGCGGAGGAAGTCAGGAGCGGTGTTTCCTCCCACTCGGCGGTCGAGTCTCGGGGGGGGGGGGGTGCTGACAAAGACGCCCGGAGTGTGCGTGTGTCGCGCGGACCCAACCCAATACATCTGCGCCGCCCCTGTGCGTTTCCCATGTCCCAGAGCATTTGTTTTCAGGCCCACGTGTCGCTTTGGCAGTGTTTCGTTCGATACACGAACCGATCTTTTCCGTTGAGACGGCACACCCTCCCTGACCCCGTCCTGTCCATTCTGCCCGGCGTGCCCGGCCATCATGCCAAAGCTGTCCGGCGAAGAGGGCCTCGGTTGCCCCATCTGCTTCGAGCGCTATGACGACCCCCAGCGGTGCCCCCGCGTGCGGATCTGCGGGCACACCTTCTGCTCCGGCTGCCTGCGCCACCTCCTTCAGGACGGCGCCATCGCCTGCCCCAGGACGGCAAGGACGTCCTGGTGCCAACGCGCTGCCCAAGAACTTCGCGCTTCTGGACGTCCTGCTCGTACGGCCGCAGCAGCACCCGAACGCCGCGGCCCGCCAGTGCGCGGCCTGCGGCGACGAGGCGCACGCGGCCGTGGCGCGCTGCCCGGTGTGCCAGGGGGACCTGTGCGAGGGGGCGGCGCACTGGCACACGCGCAACAAGCGGACGCGCGACCACTCCGTCGTGTCGCTGGTGGAGCTGCAGGTGCTTTTTCTTAGACTAGTGGTGGGCCTTGCCAGCCTCTGCTGCGTCTTTGGTGCGGTCCTGTGTATGTGTCGTGCATGGCTTTGAATCTGTAGCCAAGTGCCGGCTGTGCATGTGGCTATGTTCTTCACTGCTGCAGCGTTGATTTCTCTGTTGTGCTCACATTCTCGTGTTGCCTTGCTTGCAGTGTTCTCTTCTCAGCCTCTTCTGTGCTCCCCCCCCACCCCGCTTTGAGGCACAAATCGAAAACAGCCGCCCCTCCCCCCGCCCCAACCCGGGGTTTTTGGTGCAGGCTCAGAAGCTGAAGGTATTCCTTCGTCCACAACCCCGGGGATCATCAAACCTTGCTCCAGTAGCACCCGGCGATGCCTGTGGGCGTGGCAGTTCGCGCTCCATCTTCGGGGTTTCGGATTCAGCTCACCCTACCTCCGTGTCATGTCCGCTACCACACGGAGCTGTGGGACAGTCGTAGCACGGGACTCCTCTGGTTCCTGATTATTTTCCCGATTCCTATTCTGATTTCGATTCTCTCGGGTACCGTCTGGTAAGAGGGCTGTGCCAGCTTGCCAAGATCTGCACCACAACATCACCGTGCTCGTGTTGTCTTGGTTTATCGACCGCGTAATGTTTGTTTGTTTCATATGTGTCCACTTCATGTGTCTGTCTGGCCTGGGGTAGGGCGCGCGGTTCAGTGTCCGTGCTCCCTTCCGGGTTGGGCGGAGGGACTCTTGTCTGCAGACCAACCCGCGGCTCGGGGCGGCGCCGGTGCTCTGCCCCGAGCACAACGATCCCTTCCGCTACTTCGACATGGATTGCGACCGGCTGATCTGCCGGGACTGCTTCGCGCTGGCGCATACCAGGCACGCGTGCTGCACCCTCGCCGAGGCGGCCGCCCGCTGCCGGTGGTACCTGGAGGCTCTTGCGCACCGGGCCCATTCAACCGCTGGGGCGATGAAAGCTGCAGAGGAGCGGGTGAGCTCTGTCGGCCGTGACCTGGACAGCGCGCGTGAGCGGGCCACAGCCGAGATCCACACCGCTTTTGAAGAAGTATGTGTGCATGCGTATGTATGTGTGGATGTGTGCCTCTGCGTGCGCGTGTGGGCGGACGTCAGGTTGGCGCTGCCTGTAGTTAAAGGTAGTACCTGTAGAGGAGCTGCAGGGGAGAATACTAATGGACCCAGTACCACTAATACCAGGGGTGATGGACCAAACCAGGCGAACAGGAAGGCACGTCGCATGGATGATATAAGGATAATGATAATTATCATGGGGGTGTATTGCGCGCCGTGCGCAGGCTGTGCACAACGTTTGTGCAGGACCATACACATGGGCTGGGTTGCCACGATCATGCTTTGCCACATGTCACATGCGGGAGCGGCTTCGTGAGGTGCATTTTATCGGGCAGCGGGAGCGGTGATCGCCCCTTTGGTAGGGCCTTCTTCTTGCATTGTGACCGGAGGCATCCCAAGCTCCCGAAGATATGTACCCACCTACCTTGGGTGTCGCGTGGGAGGGTGTCCCCATACGTGCCGTGTGCATGTGCTTTTCACTACGTGGTGATTGAGATGGCGAAGGTTGTACGTTGGTTTGTGCCCTGCACAAAGGTTCTGAGTGTATGCGGGAAGCCTTTGGATTGTGCCACGGCGTGCTCGGGAAGGCTCAGCCCCAGGCATGCCCGTCAACACCAACGTCATCAACGGGAGCGCGCAGCAAGTCGTCGGGTGCCTGCAGTGTCCGAGCGCTAGGCAGAAAGCGGTGTCAAGGTTGCAATTCAGGGCCTTCGGTGGCTTTAGGGGGGGGGGACATGGGGTTGTGGGGTGTAGTATGGTCAGACTAGGCACGAATGTTGCTGATTGCCCTGAAATTCCCCAATTTCTTCCTGTAAAATGCGCACTGTGCGCGCTGTGTTCAACCGCCCCCATGACAAGTATCACATACACAGCACATGGAGGCCGGAGTGGATCCCGATGTGGTGGTTTGCAGATTGCAGCTCTCACTCCCAAATGACAAGCCTCACACCCAACATCCCAAAAACACACACTGGTACCAAGCAGAGGAAGCAGACAATAGACACTTGAAGGCACACATGCCGCGTTGGTATGCGGCGCAGCCGGCGGCACCCACCCATGAGACGGCATGCGCAATCGAGGGGGAAATGTCGCGGTACATGAGCGGCAGAAACCATCAGCCCAAACCCGTCGTGGTTGAGGAGCAACCTTCGGCGGACATAGTGGCACAGCGGCATAATGCCAAGGCCAAGAAGACGTATCTGGAGTGCGTGGGCAGAACAGCACGACAAACGGTGGAGAAACTACTGCGACTACTCCGAAATACGAACCGAAAAAGACGAACGGCAAAACACGTCGAAGCCAGCCTTTGCCGCTTCATGGGCCTGGGCATTCTGAGGAGCGGCGACCGCATCCTACGGCATCGCTGCAGGACGTGGACGCCGTGGACATGCAGACCGAAGAGGCCGGGGAGAGGGGGGAGGTCAGGCAGGCCAGCAGGCGTGAGGGCGTACTTAGCGAATGACGTGCGTCAAGGGGGCGCTGCAGGTCTCCGAGCCTTGTGGGGTCCTCACAAGTCTCTAAAAAACGGCCCCAGGGGGTGACGCCCGATACCCTTCAGGGGGGGCGGGGGGAGCGGGGGCTGCACTGGAGAAGGACACCTGTGGTTTGCATGACCCCCGTCTTGCGCGCAGAGGAGCATGCACGGGCCCAGACATGGAACATCTCCACGCAATCGGAGGCAGAGGAGGCAGAGGAGATCCCGGTTTCTCTTGTTTTTGTGGAGGTTGCCTACCCATTGGTGTTCTGTTTTGTGAGGTTGCAGCCTCATTACCTTGTTGTTTCATGGCATTGTAGCCCCACTACGTTTGTGTTGTTTGGGGCTACAGTGCAATTGCTTTTGTGTTTCCGGAAGTTGTGAGTTGCATCCATGGAGGTACCCATCTCACGGTGAAAGGAGGATGTTGAGGTACCCATTGCACCGTGCAATGACAGTTTTGAGGTACCCATGTCAGGGTTGATATGCTGCGGTTGAGGTGCCCATCTTGCCGTGAAAGAGGTCCGTTGAGGTACCCATCTCATGGCTGAAAGGCGTCTGTTGGGCTACCCATTAGATGATTAGAGGGTCCACCGGGGTTCCCATATCACGGTGAGATGGGGTCTATTGAGGTACCTATGTCATTGAGACGATGAGACCGGTCCGTTGAGGTACCAGGGTGAAAGTGGGCCATTATGGGACCCATCTCACGGTGAGAGTAGTCCGTTGAAGTACCCATGTCACTGTGAGTGGCGTCCACTGAGGTACCCATCACACAGGTGAGAGGGATCCGTTAAGGCACCCATCTCACAGTGAAAGGGGTGTGTTTAGGTACCCTTGTCACGGTGATTGGGGTTCGTTGAGCTATCCATCTCACAGCGACTTGAGGTAGGCATCTCACGGTGAGTAGCGGACGTGGAGGTGCCCATCTTACAGTAACAACGACTTGAGGTAGCCATCTTACCCATGTTGTGGTGAGAGGATTGCGTCGAGGTACCAATGCGATAACGAGCGGGGTCTTTTGAGATACCCATCCCTCGCCCTCAGGGGTTTTCAGATCTACCCATGTCGCAGTGAAAGAGGTGCATTGAGGTACGCGCCTCATGGTGAAAACAGCTTCTTGATGTGCCCATCTAATGGTGAGTGGGAGTTTGTTGAGGTGCCCATGTAACACTAAGAAGGGTTTGGCGAGGTTCCCATATTAGCGTGCAATGGGTCCACTGCGTCACCCATGTCATGGTGAAAGGGGTGCATTGACGCACCGGCCTCATGGTGAAATTGGCCCATTGAGGTACCCACCTAAAGGCGAGTGGGGTCTGTTGAGGTTCCCATCTCCATGAGAGGCTTCCGTTGAGATACCCATGTCACATTGAGAATGCTCTGTTGAGGCACCGATCTTACTGTGAGAGGGGTCCTTTGAGATGCCCACCTGCCAGTGAGAGGGCTTCATGGATATGCCCATCTCACGGTGAGAGGGGTCCATTAACCCACCTCTACCACGGTGAGAGCGGTCCTTTAAGGTACCCATCTCACGGTTAGAGCGGTCTCTCGAGACACCCGTCTCACACTGAACGGGGTCCGTTAAAGTGCCTGTCCCATGGTGAGAGGGTTTTGTTGAGGTGCCCATCTTCTAGTGAAAAGGATCCATTCGGCTACCCATTTCACAGTGAGCGTAGTCTGTTGTGGTTCCCATCTTGCGGTACTGAGGCGCTTTGTGGTTCATTGGGATCCGTTTGTGGTGCATGGGGATCAGCTTTTTGCTGCGTCAAGGCGGCGACCGTGTAGTGCTCCTCAAAGAAGTTGGGGTTTTCCCCGTCGTCAGCCTCGGGGCCCTTGCGCCGCATGCGTACGGGCGTGCCTTGCACCGTTTGTGTTTTGCTTGAAACACGTTGGATGGCGTACATGGATGGAGTACAGAGGAGTAGCCGAAGGCGTAGCCTTGGCTGCAGAGTATAGAAACCAAAGAACACCGGTCTCATATGGCCGCCATACACATAAGAGTTCAGCCGCCCACTCAACAACCCTAACCCTAATTCTGACGGAATGGTGTCCAGTCTTTGCGCTACAAACAAACTGCTTGAGCAATCACTCTTAAAGCCCTCTCTAAACCCAAGACCAAACAATACGCATCTCTAACCCACCTGCTCAAATCAGTCCCGAAGTCCTCAGGGCCAATGCCGAAGATCTTCGCATCATCATTCTGCTCAACAAGTAGGAGTGCGTATCGCGATCACAGTTTCTGGCACACTACATACGCTACGTGCCATTCTGTCGGCAGAGACATGAGGCTAGCTGAAGCATTAATTTTTCATGCATTCAGGCCTGAACCTCGCGAGCAAAATTCAAAAATGTGGTACATTATTGTATCAACGATGCAAGGTGTGCTTGTGTAGGGTACAATGTGAATACCAAACTTGGAACCACGAGGATTTGAGGACCCTGGTGCCTAATTCATGGCATGGCATTGGCAAGCACTTCAATCATGATGCATGCATGTTGCATCGGTTGTGGCAGACCTTTAGGGCTAAGACACACACAGCTACCCTTAACAACCTCCTGCACTCTTGGGGATGCACTCATCTCGTTCAGATTTTCGACGGCCAACTTGGTAGCACCAGTTCTTGGCAAAATAGGCTTCCCCAAGGCAATGGAACTCTCAGAGATATGTTTGCCACCTTCTCAACATCAATTGCTTCTCCCAAAGATTTCCACCCATACCCCCACTATCTTCTGGCGAGCGCGGACAGGGGGGTGGATGGGCTTTCAATTAAGAGGGGGGCGGTCGATAGAGCCCCCTGGCTAGACCCGCCCCCTCCAAAAGGGGGTCAATTAACGCCCCCCCCATAATCCCAACGAGACTGACCCCCGGTCCTTGGAGGTGACCCAAAATCAGCAAAAAATGAAAATGGGATTTTTTGGACAGAAAAGTCATCATTTGCCATTTATTGGTTGAAAAAATTTTTGACCATTTTTAATGCCCAAAAAAATTTTCGGCGCCTTAGGTGCCAGAGTTCATACCGATTAATGGTGCCTGTCAATCGAGCCCTTGTCCAAACCCCCCCGATTTTGGGGCTCTATTGACCCCCCCCCCCCCCCCAACTTGAAAATCCGCCACCCTGAAAGAGTGGGAAAGGCTCGCCGAACAGATGGGGAGCGGGCAACCACCTGGTTGCAGTCACACAGGCTGTGCCGCACGCCCTACGCCGTGGGCGTCGTGCCCGTCGTTCGTGTAGGGCCTAGCGCGATGGTCACTAATGCGGAACGTCTGCGTACGGTAGACGGTGTCCAGGAACGCGGCGCAGGAGACATTCCGCATGCGTCTCAGGACCTCGACTGCAGACCGGCTTGCGATGTAGCCCTCGAGGGAGAGGTAGTCCAGGATGACGTCGCTTGATGCGGGAAGGTCTGCGTGATGTATACCCCTTTGGGGTCGATCCCGCCGGCCTTCAGGCGGCTGCTGAGCGCCGGTCCCATCCAAGACCCGGTGATGTACGTGATCCCCTGGTCCTGCGGATGGCACAGTGCGGCACGAATAGAAGGGGCATGTTTCTACTCTTATTAGCCCTGGTCAGGGCAGAGAACGACAGGGCAGAGCAGGACTGGAAATGAGGGCACCAAACAAACATGAACCGACTGCACAGCAAAGGCAACAAAAAGAAATACAACCGCAAAACATGAGCTGCAAAAAGACATCCGAACTCTCTGCGCCCACCCCCAGTGTTGCGACCGGTACCCCGGAGGATAAAGGGGTCAGTCAAGACAAAAGGCAACAAAATCTCACAGAATGCCATCAATCACAAAATTGCGTGGAATAGACTCAGTCAAAAAAGAAGCAAGAAAACGCATTCGCGTTTGCGAATGCCAGTCCAGTAATACGCTTTCAGGGGTAGGGGCAAAGGTGCCTGCGTGACGAGATGGCGTACCAGTTTCAGTAACTGTGCAGGTCGTGTGTGTTGATTCGCTGCGTATGGTATTGGTAGCTTGAAGGGTAGCCGTAATCCCGTGCGTGGTAGCAGTGATTGGGATATTCTCCTGTGTAACTTAATGAACGTGTCCCGTGGTAGTTCTCTGGATGCTTGCGCCAGGCAGTCCAGTAAGTATACAGGGCTCATGGCTAGCCTGCGCGACTGAATGATGTTATGTGCCACTGTCTTTAAATCAGCGATGCTGGTGGAGTCACCCACCGCACCGATGCGCTTATATAGGCGCCATTTGATGCGCCTTTGTGTGTGTGGTGCTCGCAGCGCGTGCTGTTTGTTGTATACATTGGATCCCATGCGCCTAATCCAGTATTTATCCACCACATCAAGTCTGTCTGGACTGGCCACCTCCAGCGGCAGAATAAAAACATTCTCCACACCCAGGGAACAGCAGCGTACACTTCATCAGCATCGTCTGCTGACCCCCCCCCCCCCTCTCCACGTCGCAGAACAAACTGATACCTGAGTGCTGCACGCACATGCTCCCAGAAGAGCACTGTCATATCTCTGTCTGTCTGCCCCACTTACACCCTGCCATTAATGTTGTTGAATACAATGTACACTACACACCCTTGGCGTGTGTATGGCCCTACTGAGCCCCAGTATACGCCGTATCCACGTATGGGGGGCCCAACGCAGTTGGACCTGCGCCTCCTGCAGATGTTCAGCCAGCGCTTGGTACTGAGACCTGCCCAGCGCCAGTCGCTGAAAGTCGTGGTACAGTATTTTCCTGTATGACGTAGATGCATGCATCGTGTTCCGGTACATGGCTCGCATGTACCCCTTCCCTAGTGTGGATACATACTCTTGTGGGGGCATGGCCCATGTGGCCCATGTGCCTCTGTCCTGTTTACTCCGTACACTCAACGAGGATATATACAAGTGAATATCAAAGAAGGATGGCATTGCACTGGCCCTCAAGCCCTGTGGCACCCACACGAACCACCACACGGGTTGCTGCACCGGCGGTGCATCCACTCTCCATTTTCGCTTGCGCCGTCGGAACCGTCTCTCGAGGTGGTCTGTATGTTCTGCATTTCCTCGGAAGGCCCACCACCCGAAACCCGTTTGCGCCTGTGCTGACAATGTTTCCACCCAGTCACTTCGTGACTTTGGCGCAGCAACCAGTACGATGCGTTCAGCCACAGGCTGAATGTTTGCTATGCATGGCAGTACCACCGGGTCATCCCCTGGCTGCACTATCCACACCATCCTTGATGCGCGCTGTGCTACCTGTTCCCAGGTTTCCAACGCGCCCGCACTGCGCTCCAGGTGTTCCAGTGGTCCTGTGAAATACACAAATTGTGACCCTGGGCTCGTGGCTGATATACCTACGACCCCTTCAATCCAGAAAATGTTTTTCCATGTCCACCACCACGCCGTGTCTGGTTCCCAGAGCTCTGTCCCCTGTCCCACACCCAACGCTGTACCTTCCCTCATCAGTGTGTTTACGTCTGTGCAGAATGTCCTGCAATCAGCATCACTGCACATCTGCCATATGTGCAGCTCAGAGGATCGGACGACATTCACCCACAACCTTTTCAACACCAGTACTTGTTTCACCAAATTCAGTAGCCATTGCAATAGGGAAGGCCGTGGTGGATGCCCTGTTCCTGTTGAAGGGTTAGCATCAACCGGTGCGTGCCATGTGTGTTCTGTATGTAACATGTGTTGTGCTGCGCACTGTTGGATCGCGTATGGGGAGCATGCATTCGCATATTCCATCCATGGCATTCGCGTGAGTGTAGAGGTCGCTGCTGTGGCCTCCGCGAGGTTGATGCATTCCCCTGGGTCGCAGTCAAAAGATGCTACCACCTCTGTCAACAGCGGCTGCCATGGTAGGCCCCGGTTAGTCAACATGGGCAAAACAGGTGTAGTACCTTCTGGCTCAGGTAGTTCGGGCGCCACCACATTTCGGTTTGTGCGTATGCTGGGAGCGTGCAATGTGTTGTGTGTGTGTGTGGCATGTGCGTGTGTCTTGTGTTCCTGCCGCTGCCATCGCACGGCGCCGGTGGCGTGCCGTGCTCACAATGGAGTATTTTCGCTGTGGCGGCCGTAAGGAGCGTGTGAGTGTTCGGCCCCGCCTCGGTGGTAACGAAGGCTCCAACAGGCAGCAGAAAACATATGCAAGCTGCAAACACAAGTAATGGTGCGGTGTATCACGGCTCCTTTGATGGTTTGTACACAAGGCGCTTTCTATGCTCCGGGACGTAGAATGTATTCTGCCACCACGTCCCTGGGTGGCTGTTGATGAGCAAGCTGCTTTGACCAGGACCCCGCCATCCTTGTACTTTGAGGGCACTGGATCCAAAACCAAACATGGTTCGCCCACATCTTCCTCCTAGAGACTTAGAGTTGCAGCTAAAACGCAACGTCAAACGTTTGCTAAAAAGATGCAGCTGTCTCCCAACGAGCCTTTCAATGAGCAACACAGCCAAAAAAAAAGCTTGAGCAACACAACATCCAAGTGCAAGAACGTCAACAAGTAAAAATGAAGGGTCTGGGCTCTGAGACTTCTGATACTGTAGTAGATATGTGGGAATTCATACAATATATTGATACCATGCGCATTCGTCGTAAAACCAAATTCCACTTGAAGAGTCCTTTGCTGCAAGCGCGACACGGGGCAGTCGCAGTGACATTGCCAATGGCCACAGTAGTCAGTCTCTTTCTAAGTGTTTTTTTCGATGAACGCTCCAAAGGCATGTTAATGATGGTCCTGTCGATCCTACAGGCCGAAGGTGGGGCCAGATCGTGGATCAGCGGACCCTACAGTGGTAGTACACCGGCATGCTTTTCTGCGCAAAGAAGAAATGGAACACACTTTGCTCAAGGCGTATGCAATATGCACGAGGCAAAAAACCACAATAGTAACAGCGCATTTAAATTGCAAGCAATGTAGTTGAGAAGTACACACAAGTGAATAACCGCAAACGTCGAAACCCACAAAGAAAGTGGCCAAGGTGCTCTACAACCACTGCAAAGATGCAAGAGGTGCAAAGCATACGTCCAACCGATGCTTCAAGGGAAACTTGATGCACGGGGCACAAGTGGGTGGCGCAAAGGGCACATGGGACCTCTTTTAGGCACTTTTTGTATTTCAAGGAGCGGTGCTGTGATGCAAAGATTGGTCGTAGGGTATTTTATTTCACAGTTGAGGTGCCTCCCATTGCAGACTATTCATGTTTCCTGCAAACACCGTTGTGCAATGCATGCACGCCACTGCACTACATGTGGGTGCTTCTCCGGTCGAGCTGTCAAGGCCCCAGTGCCTCGTTTGCAAGTTCACCTGACTCCCCAAGGGCACGCTTGTCTACGCCGTTTTCTATGGGGGTAGATTCTTGGGATAATCGCCCAGATTCTCGGGATAATAGCCCAGATTCTCGGGATAATAGCCCAGATTCTCGGGATAATAGCCCAGATTCTCGGAATACTAGCCCAGTGGGGCAACTTTTTCCCCGAGAAAACGCCCGCTCAGAATTTGCCGTAAAAAATTGATGATGTTGTTGGTTGTTGCCCCCTGCACGCACATCAATGCATCCCCCACCTGGAAAGAAGAATCATTGCCCTCCTTCCCTATCTTGATCATCCACACGGAAGTAAGAATCACGTCCCGCTCCATTGACATGCGGTGGCGGGATGTCCTAGGCCCCACCATTGAAACAAACAAATGACTGAAAGCCCACAAAATGCTACAATATTACATTACCCTAGTATCTCTGCGGTGTGATGTATCGTGTAGCCTTCTTCAAGGGGCTAACGGCACTTGTATGGGCAAACGTAGAAGACAAGGTGAAGGGCAGCTGTAGGGGATGGGGTAGCGTAGGGAGCGAGGGCATGGCTAAACATTTATATTGGAGGCGTCACATTTCTGCTGCCTGTGTATTCAGCTCCATCGCCTTGAGGGCGTGGTGCACCGCCATGAAGGTGTACTTTGACGCAGTGGTTGGCCGGCGCGTCTTCATTCCTACAGCCTGGACCGTCAAGCCTCACTACCGAAGGGCTCGTGCTGCCCTGCCTGGGGCGGTCCGGAAATGGATCCCTGTGAAGTGCATCCGCTCAAGGGACGTATTCTCCGGGGCCAAGCGGCGCAACTTCTTCTTCTTCTTTCGCCATCGATTTAGAAGGAGGCAAAGGCAGCTACATGAATCCCGCGGTGTGTAAGGGACACCCGTCTAGGCTCATGCTAGTGTCTGTGGTGATGGACGGCAACTGACGCCCCCGTGGCGTCCTGCGGCTTCCCGAGGGCTTTGCATTGACACCACCCCATACCCCCATCCACTCCACCACACCATGCGCATCACAAGGAGTTCAGTGGGATGCAGCACCCATTCACAGCACACCTGTTGGTGGAACTCGCCTCCTGCTCAGAGCTGCATGATTCACACTGCATTGCCTTTCTGTCGATCTAGCTATGCAAGCTTTGGGCCATGATTGTGAGGTTGGGGTTCTTTTCGCCCTTTCGCGGCAGATTTTGTCGTCACAATGTTGCATGAAACTATTGGGTTGGGTGCACATGTGGGCATGCTTTGTGTGAAGAACAATAATAACAACAATTGTGACAATGCTATCACACAAATCAGAACATAAGTATCGAATTTCTTGCATAATTGGGACGAAGCCATTCCAACCAAAAACACCAACTCCCATTCAATAGGTGATGGAAGAAGGCCAGCTGAGTGTTGCTAGGATGACGGGCTTGCCAAGGTGACTAATTCATGGGGTTGGTATGGCCAGAGAATGGGCGAACAGATTCACAATAGATGCATGTGATGCATGATGAAAAGGTGATCAGGCTGTTGCAAATGTGGAATGGGATTTCATTGACATGGCCTTTAGTGCTGAGTGCCCCCCCCCTCCCCCCACAATTTCACAAGATGATTCTGTGTGCCCTATCCCCCCGTCCCCCATGTGAATGAACCGTGCCAATCCCCCCCCCCCTCCAGAAAAAAGAATCATGACTCCCCCAAGGGGGTTTGACTGAAGATCACAACTATTGTCCTTTTTTTGCGTTGTTTCTTAATGACCAAAAAATATTGGCAAGTAGCAAATACCATGGGAAGTCCCAAAATCGGTCGTATTTTGCCACACGATTCCACTGCTACTTGTGGTGCCTATGAATCACCTCATAGAGAGGTTGGTAGATCAAGCGCAGGTGCCGCAGGTGCCGCAGGTGCTATATACCGCCCTATTTTGGGTCATTCGCATAACATGCCCCGAGGTATGACATCGGATGTCTAAGCCCTTGTAAAACCATCATTTTTGGAGACGAAATGATCCTTGAATAAATTTTCGAATTCGGGCCCTCCAAACCCCTCGTACCTTTTTTTCTTGCCACGCCACGTCTATGCCAACCCACGCTGGGCCATGCTCGGAGGATGCTGGTTACCTCTTCGGGTTCTTAAGGCCTCTGGGGTGGGGATACGGGCGTCTTTGCGATAGACGGGTGGAACGACAAACACTATAAGACGCAATCCCAACCATGTTGCTGCATGGTTGTTGCCACTGGACTGGTCGGGTCCATGTTACATGACTGCCAGGGGTGGATACCATGCACATGCAGGCTAATCACATCGCTGTCCTCATATTGAAACGGTCCTGCCGTGGCTCCTCATCACACTTAGGCGGCCGAAACAGGTACACTTTTGTACCGCTGTTTTTTAAAAAAAAGACCCAGAAATGTTGTGGGTTATTTCAGTGAATTACCCTGTTTTTTTGGCCCTCATTTTTCATGAATGTTTTTTCAGTAAGAAAAGGTACTTATTTCATGACGTTGCAACAAGTTGGGCTCCTTTGTATTACTGCGTACGATGGTATCCCAATGCAGAAGGGCAACCCACTATGCGCCGTACGACGTGTAGGTTATTACGCCTTTTTTCTGCAACAGATTGCGAGGCCTCGCAATACAAGGATTCGATTTCCAGTTGTTTTACCAGACTCGAACGCATGCAGAGTGTGCATAAGGGTAATTACGACAAATAACATTCCCCTTCGAATGCGAGGCCTCGCATTCCCTTTCGAAATATTCGAAAAAGGTGTAGTTTCGCAAATCGAAATGCGAGGCCTCGCAATAATGGAGTAGGAAACAATAAAATGGACAGATCCACCAACTACACTGCATGTGCATTCCCTTTGATGCGGCGCTACTGTATGGGCGCCCATACAGGTCCCGCCGGCATCTCTAGTTTTCATACTGTGGTCACCGCTGGGTTCACTGCCCAACAGCAATGGTCGCGATTCGCAACTGGGTACCGCAAGTGGGATAAACAAGAGAAATGTGGGACCAGTTGACCGTTACCAGTAACCGAGAATGCGCACGCGCGGCGGAGTTGCGCGCAAAGATCGGTCTGCGCGTGTCGCGTTTGCAGCGTTGTGCCGGCAAGAACTTTTTTTTACCTGTAGCGTCAAAGGAGCCTGTTTTGTGTGGAATTGTAGAATCGAGATACATATTTTTAATTTTTTGAGATGATTCTTCATGCCACGTAACATTGCGCATCGAGCGCAGAGAGAGCTCGAATGGACTGTCAGGCGATTGCGAGCTTTCTATGCAACGGAACATGGATATACCACTGCTGAATCACTATGGGCTGCCGTTGAGAAGAACAAGAGTGGGCTGTTTTCTTTTTTAGTTTTGCGCGCTTGTTGCGACTGAACCGAAAGACACGGCACTCACTACTCAGACGGAAAGGCAGACCGGAGAGCCGAGCAGCAAATCCCTTCAAGGAGGAGTTCTTCAACTTATACAAAATCTTGCGCTTGCGTTGCACACCCCAGCACCAGGATGAGGACGCCCCCGGTTTTGCCTCTATCGGCCGGCAGAACACGCGCCGGTTGCGCAAGACAGGACTGCTGCGGCTGCGAGAGGAAACTATGAAGCAACGGTCCGCGGGAAAGATGCTTGAAACATGGCGTTGGATGGAGAACCGGCAGGTTTGCGTCTGGATCGACAGTTGATACATTGAGCAGTATGGAACGCATCCAACGATCCAGGATCAGTCGCAAAATTGCACCGCCCTTTGCGTCGTTGAGATTCCGTGCAGGTTAGAGTATTTCAGAGGACACCCAAACATAGATGTGCTCATCGGCAGCATTGGCAGTGTGGCTGCAACGCTTGTCAAAATGAGACGGAGCCTTCATGGGATCGTGACAGATCTGGGCCTGCTTGTGGACAAACCTGCAGCAATACCGAGCATCAGGGCGCCCCTTGACATCGTGCGAGATCCAGTACCGAATCCTAGTTGGAAACCGCTGCTGCTGAGTACGCATTAGGTATCCTCGTACAAGGGCCTGGTCGAGGTGTTGGACTACATTGCATCCCTGTCGAACCACACGCACCCCATTGTGCCCATTCTCGTTGATCAGAACATACACAAAAGATGCCTGAAGTTGCTCTACTCCAACAGAAAGCAGCGGTGAAAGTGGCACGAAAAACCGAAGAAGACTCCCGTCTGGTACGGCTGTTGGCATCCCTATAAATACCTTGTGACAAACGTGTGATGGCGCTTCCATCCGCTTTGTCCGCTTAGGAGTGGGAAAAACAGTAGGGTCTTACCCGAAGCTGAGAGTCATGGAGAGAACTATTGCTGGCATCCTCAAAGGAGCGCCGCATTTCTTGCGGCAGTTGCGGCGGAAGGCGAACAAGTTATAGGCCGGTGTCCGCTTGTCCTCTACTGTGGATTTCTCGTGAGACAATGCAACTGGTCTGGACGGCACCCAGGATCCGCCATCGACGCCCAAAATGTTTGGCAACTGGTGTTCGTGCTTTTGACAGAGCTCGGCAGGGCTGCAGCTGATCCAGTTGTGTATGTGAGGGCCATCGGTGTTGCTTTGTTGCATTGCCAGACGTTCAACAGCGGCATGCCCGGATTGTGCTATGGTGAGGAGTTTGGCGAAGTCATGCTCAGTCGACTTGGGTCCATGAAGGATCGACACACTTCAGCCGTGACACCGAGCGACGTGGAAGATTTGTTGGTCCAAATCTGCCCTGCACGAATTAACAGACGCCTGCTTGTTAGTGGTTTGTCCTCGGACATTGAAACAGAGATCCGACAGCGCTTGCACTCGTATGTTACTGACAACCGCCTGAGAATTCGGTATTGTCCTTGGCAGTTGGGTACCTCGACCATGGAGAGGCACTGGGAGGCAGAACCAGATTTTCTGTCCGACCCTTACAGCGAGCCGGACGTGGACACATACAGGACTGTGTTGACAGATGTTTGGCGTACATTTTTGCGGCAGCCCCGGAAGTTCTCACCTGCCGTAATACGATTGATGGACAACAAGGTTCCTCTGCGGTTTGATGAGCGCACGAACATTCTGGACACAATGTGGGCCTTTACCGATGCATAGAATCGGTTTTAGGTTGATTCCCAGCTCTGTTGTTGTTGTTGCCCGCACGCAGGTGCTTTTGCTCACTGCTGCGTGTTCGGAATGCGAGCCCTCGCAATCGTCTTCTAAAAAAGTACGTTTTTGACTACATGTTGTTACCTTAATGAGAGGCCTCGCAATACGAAGTAGGTAATCGCCAACAAATACCTATAATGTCGATTGCGAGCCCTCGCAATCAAAGGATAAAGATGTACAGTTTTCTCCCTTTTTACAGGCCTATTTCAACATGGCAGAGAGTTTGACGCCAACAAAAGCAGGCAGAGCATCACCAGACACCTCACAAGTACCGTCCACGCAGGAAACGGTGCCAGAGGAGTTCTTGAGGTTGTACAAGAATCTTTTGCAGGTGGAGGTCGACGTCGGGAGCCTTTCGATCGACAAGAAGAAGAAGTACGGCCACATCCGGAAGTATCAACAAAAGTGAGTGGACGAGGTTAAGAGAAGTCTCAACGCAAACCCTCCTCAGGCCGTGACCGTGACTGTACGGCAATCACCAGGTACGTAATCTGGCCGCAGCGGCGAAGTTTCATGTGTATGCTCTCAACACCCTTTTTTCGTCTCCAACCGACGATTGGATCGTCATTGCAAAGCAGCACTGCGTCTGTGCGCTGAAAGAGCTCCGGAACGAACGTCTTGAGAAGGGCCTTGACCCACCGCAATGGATGCAGATCGTTAAGGTCAACCAGCTGAAGACGGAGACCAGTTGGGCTACCCGAGTATCAATCGCCGGTCCGTAGCAGGCCATCAATCTGGACATATCCGCCGTACCACCGTCGGAAGCAGCTGACAACTTTCTTATGCATTTGCGAGATTCGCCGGCTTGGCCTGACGAGACTCCCAGAGAACACATTCACCAAAGCATCCCGAAAGCCGCGAGCGGAACTGCCTGGATTCCACCAGAGGTTTCCGATGATGAACTCCAAGTATGTTCCATTTTCGAATGCGAGGCCTCGCAATCCGCAATCTGGCTACGTATCCTCCTCCTGTGCAGACGCATTCAGTTCAGGCGTTTGGACCGTTCTTCACGTGGGTGTACCACGCGGAGGACGCAGCGGTGACGTCCCTGGATAATTTCGAGAAGATGGACACACCAGTGACAATGAACCAGCTGATATTTCTGCAGGGTCCGTACGAGCCATCTCTCCTACAACGGGTCGCCGCCGCCATGTCGAGACCAAAGACGAACATCAAAGAAATCCAGGACTGGGCCTCTGCTTACCAGAAGCAGTAGTGGATCGATTGGCATTGGAGAGCCGCTCTGGACAGTGTCATCCATCCACCCCAAGCAAGTAGGCAAACACGCAAACACGAAGCACAGTCGGTGTATACAAACTTTCAACACGTTTACCTAGGCCAGTCCGGCAGAGAAGGTACCGTTGCATGACTAGTATGTCCTTTGGTTTTGAATCCCTTTGGGGGCTTGGCAATGGAAAGTTGAGGCTCCGACGCCAAAATGGGAAACGCTCAGCAAGGCGCGGTTTTGGACGGCGATGGGACACACTTATCCAAAGCATGGGGCGTCAATGGACCTTGGTCGCCTGCGGCAACGACTAGCATCGCCCTTGACGGAGGTCAAGTCCACGGAGTCTGGAAAAGTGAGTCCTTGGCATTTGGGTACCTCGACCATGGAGAGGCACTGGGAGGCAGAACCAGATCTTCCGTCCGACCCTTACAGCGAGCCGGACGTGGACACATACAGGACTGTGTTGACAGATGTTTTGCGTACATTTCTGCGGCAGCCCCGGAATTTCTCACCTGCCGTAATACGATTGATGGACAACAAGGTTCCTCTGCGGTTAGATGCGCAGCGCACGAACATTCTGGACACAACGTGGGCCTTTACCGATGCATAGAATCGGTTTTAGGTTGATTCCCAGCTCTGTTGTTGTTGTTGCCCGCACGCAGGTGCTTTTGTTCAGTGCTGCGTGTTCGGAATGCGAGCCTTCGCAATCGTCTTCTAAAAAAGTACGTTTTTGACTACATGTTGTTACCTTAATGAGAGGCCTCGCAATACGAAGTAGGTGATCGCCAACAAATACCTATAATGTCGATTGCGAGCCCTCGCAATCAAAGGATAAAGATGTACAGTTTTCTCCCTTTTTACAGGCCTATTTCAACATGGCAGAGAGTTTGACGCCAACAAAAGCGGGCAGAGCATCACCAGACACCTCACAAGTACCGTCCACGCAGGAAACGGTGCGAGAGGAGTTCTTGAGGTTGTACAAGAATCCTTTGCAGGTGGAGGTCGACGTCGGGAGCCTTTCGATCGACAAGAAGAAGAAGTACGGCCAGATCCGGAAGTATCAACAGAAGCGAGTGGACGAGGTTAAGAGAAGTCTCAACGCAAACCCTCCTCAGGAGCCCGTGACCGTGACTGTATGGCAATCACCACGTACGTAATCTGGCCGCAGCGGCAAAGTTTCATGTGTATGCTCTCAACACCCTTTTTTCGTCTCCAACCGACGATTGGATCGTCATTGCAAAGCAGCACTGCGTCTGTGCGCCGAAAGAGCTCCGAACGGAGCGTCTTGAGAAAGGCCTCGACCCACCGCAATGCATGCAAATCGTTAAGGTCAACCAGCTGAAGACGGAGACCAGTTGGGCTACCCCAGTATCAATCGGCGGTCCGTAGCAGGCCATCGATCTGGACATCTCTGCCGTCCCACCGTCGGAAGCAGCTGACAACTTTCTTATGCATTTGCGAGATTCGCTGGCTTGGCCTGACGAGACTCCCAGAGAACACATTCACTGAAGCATCCCGAAAGCCGCGAGCGGAAGTGCCTGGATTCCACCACAGGTTTCCGATGATGAACTCCAAGTATGTTCCATTTTCGAATGCGAGGCCTCGCAATCCGCAATCTGGCTACGCTCTGAAGCATCCCGAAAGCCGCGAGCGGAATTGCCCGGATTCCACCACAGGATTCCGATGATGAACTCCAAGTATGTTCCATTTTCGAATGCGTGGCCTCGCAATCCGCAATGTGGCTACGTATCCTCCTCTTGTGCAGACGTATTCAGTTCAGGCGTTTGGACCATTCTTCACGTGGGTGTACCGCGCGGAGGACGCAGCGGTGACGTCCCTGGATAATTTCGAGAAGATGGACACACCAGTGACAATGAACCAGCTGAAGTTTCTGCAGGGTCCGTACGAGTAATCTCTCCTACAACGGGTCGCCGCCGCCATGTCGAGACCAAAGACGAACATCAAAGAAATCCAGGACTGGGCCTCTGCTTACCAGAAGCAGTAGTGGATCAATTGGCATTGGAGAGCCGCTCCGGGCAGTGTCATCCATCCACCCCAAGCAAGTAGGCAAACACGCAAACACGAAGCACAGCCGGTGTATACAAACTTTCAACACGTTTACCCAGGCCAGTCCGGCAGAG
The DNA here is from genome assembly GCA_964036045.1 of Eutreptiella sp. 'Long Island Sound 2002'. Lineage (NCBI taxonomy): Eukaryota > Euglenozoa > Euglenophyceae > Eutreptiales > Eutreptiaceae > Eutreptiella > Eutreptiella sp. 'Long Island Sound 2002'. Next base: position 151,154,435 of record OZ038378.1, read on the forward strand.
AAGGTACCGTTGCATGACTAGGATGTCCTTTGGTTTTGGATCCCTTTGGGGGCTTGGCAATGGAAAGTTGAGGCTCCGACGCCAAAATGGGAAACGCTCAGCAAGGCGCGGTTTTGGACGGCGATGGGACACACTTATCCAAAGCATGGGGCATCAATGGACCTTGGTCGCCTGCGGCACGGCTAGCATCGCCCTTGACGGAGGTCAAGTCCACGGAGTCTGGAAAAGTGGGCGTGGTGAACATTGAGGTCAGTGGAAAGATGGTCAAAATGCTGTGCGCCCCCTACAAAGATCCACAAGATCCCCTTAAGTTTTTGGAGGCTCTTGACACCGACATGATCATTCCGAACGCGAATCTAGCGGACGGTGCTGATCCTGTGAGTCCCGTTGTGATGGCCAAGTTGATTCAGAACCCTGAAACTGTGCTTGTGATCTACAGCGAGGTGGAACTTGTTTGGGACGCCCTGCAAACAGTTCTCGAGACACCTGGAATTGCGGAGAACGATTACTGGTATGAAAAGGTGCAAGTTTGTTACTGGCTACCTGGCGCAGGTAAGACCGGAAAAGGCGGAATTCAAGTAAAGGCACTAGTTCTGCTGGCCGGTGTGAAGATCAAGAAAAAGGTATGTACAACGCTTTTGGATTGCGAGGCCTCGCAATGCCTTTGCCATCTTGCTTCTCCTCACTACAGATCCCCCCATACATCAGTTTGGGTCGCCGTGAACGTGATGAACCAGGGTTCATGCCCCTTGTGCTTTATACGTGGGTGACAACGCTGATGCAGACCAAAGACCGCACGGAGAACGTCATGATCTACGATCGCGATGTGCACATGGCGGCGAAAGTGGCAGCCCTGGATGATCCTCCACAAGTTTGTTCCCTGCAACTGACCAAACGGAAGCGATCGGATTGGGCACGGAGCTACCATCACGAGGTGACGCAGTGTTTGCAGGCGGCACTTGACTAGACCAGGTTGGCGAAGTGCGAGCTCTGGATCCAGTTCGGCATGTCAATGTGGGTTGAGGACGAGAATGTGGGGTATGCGCGTCTCAAGGTGTCGACGGCAGAGGAACCAAGTCAGCATGCCCATGCAGAAGTTGCAGACGAGGACTTGGTGAATCTTGGGGACGATGACGATGACCCGCCGCTGACAGGTCCAGGATCTGATCGGCGATCTCCTCGGAAGTCAACGCAGGTCTGGGCGTTCGAGGCTGGCGATGCAGATGATGACGAACCGGAGGCGAGCCAAGCGCCGCAGCCGAAAAATCCCAAGACCAAGACGGCAGCTGAGCCGAAGCAGACGACCCTGACGCAACCCCAGGGAGTGAAGCGGACGTTGAGCACTCCTGATCGGGGAACAGCAGTGGCATCGGCGTCGAGGAGTAAGATTTTGGCAGCGGGATTGAAGAAGAAGAAGAAGCCCTAAAGGGCGTTGCAGCCTTGTTTTTCGTGATATGTCGTCTCGCATTGCGAGGCTTCGCATTCTAGATTAGGCAATTCGCCATTTCAGCTCTGTTTTCAGAAGCGTCATCTGGAGATGACGATTATACTGATCCTAAGGCAGCAGTCAGTATTGCGAGGCCTCGCATTCCGCAAGCCTCAAGCGTCGACGCGCACAATGTATTGATACTCTGTATTCTCTTTTTGCTTGTTTCTGAATGATCTTAAGCCGTGTGTAATTGCAAGCAATTACATTGTTCCATGTCTCGTATTGCGAGGCCTCGCAATACGAATAGGAAAATGGCACTTTGGAAACCACCGGCGTAAAAAGTGCATTTTTAAGGTAGTAGAAAAAAGCATGGGGAGGACAACGACAAAAAGCAAGGTTTTCTAGTTCAAGAACCCCCAAGATATGGTGCATTTTACAAAAAAGTGGGTAAAATAGCAAAAATTGTGAGAGCTTTTTTGGAGGGAAATCATGCATTTTTGTGGGTAATTGGGCCAAAAAACTGAGTAGGCAAATTTTGTGGTTAAAAAAAGCATGTAAATCGGGCAAATTACCTGTACCAAATTTGCAGATACCCCGGTACAAAAGCGTACCTGCTTTGGCCGCCTAGTCACACAATGAGGTTTGGACCCTGCCCAAGCACTCTTGAGCCATACGCAAAGGGTCACAAGCCCCCTCTGGGAAGGGTCCCGTGCTAACCCCTTGGAGGACCAGCTGGACGTCGTGGGCCAGTGGCCACATTCTCCTATGGCGGTCGTCTAAGGGCTGCAGGCCACTTGGGACACTCAAAAGGGTTATCGTGACGCGTTCACAAGACCCCTGTGACAGTGCACACCATGGACAATCTCTACAGACTCTCTCACGTCTCACTGTCTTTAGTGGGGCGAGACACTGGGCACTTGGCCACTTGTTCTCGATGCTACACCAAACAAAGCCAATATGAGATCCCCACCCTCGTGTACTAAAGCCAGGCTCACTTGGAGACGGTGATGGGCAAACCCTATTTCTTCCCCTTTGTGTGGCATTTACGGGAGCTACCCCACCAGATGGCCCCAGGAGGCAGTGTTCCCTAGTGGTGCGGGCTCATCTGGCCCATCCGACACAAGGGTTTGGGTAGGGGGGGTTGCTGCCAAAATTCTTTTGCACAGTGCACCCTTTCAGCGTCCATTTGGACTCAGTTCCTAAACAACTATGCACAAACCCCTTAACCAGTTTTTAGATCTAAACCAGGCGGGCTGGCACATATGGGAAAACGCCAGATACCCCGCTTTGGGGCACATTCACATACCCTACCCCATGGGGTTGAATTGTTGGTTGAACCCTTTGTAAAACCATGATTTCATCCAAACAAAATTCATGCATCACCAAGGTACTTCGCCTTTGTTGGGTTGGTATGCATTGAAAATTTCTGAAAAATTCCAAGTGTTCGACTTCTTCTAAAACCCTTCCATCACCCTTGGGAAGGGTCTTGCTGATTATCCGGTGACAATACAGGTGCTCAAGCACCCACACGTACCCCAGCATTGGCAGCTAAGTTCTATGTAGCTCAGGCCAAGGCCACTTTGAAGGCCAGAAACCACCTCGAAGAGAGGTTGTTAGATCAAGCGCAGGCGCGGGCGTCGTATACCCCCCCTTTTTAGGGTCATTCGCGTAGCATACCCCAAGCCATGATATTGGATGTCCAACCCCTTCTTCGATCGCGATGTGCACATGGCGGCGAAAGTGGCAGCCCTGGATGATCCTCCACAAGTTTGTTCCCTGCAACTGACCAAACGGAAGCGATCGGATTGGGCACGGAGCTACCATCACGAGGTGACGCAGCGTTTGCAAGCGGGACTTGACCAGACCAGGTTGGCGCAGTGCGAGCTCTGGATATAGTTCGGCATGCCAATTTGGATTGAGGACGACAATGTGGGGTATGCGCGTCTCGAGGTGTCGACGGTAGAGGAACCAAGTCAGCATGCCCATGCAGAAGTTGCAAGCGAGGACTTGGTGGATCTTGGGGACGATGACGATGACCCGCCGCTGACAGGTCCTGATCGGCGATCTCCTCGGAAGTCAACGCAGGTTCGGGCGTTCGAGGCTGGCGATGCAGATGATGACGAACCGGAGGCGAGCCAGGTGCCGAAGCCGAAAAAGCCCAAGACCAAGCCGGCAGCTGAGCCGAAGCAGACGACCCTGACACAGCCCTAGGGAGTGAAGCGGACGCTCAGCCTTCCCGATCCGGGAACAACAGTGGGATCGACGTTGAGGAGTAAGATGTTGGCAGCGGGATTGAAGAAGAAGAAGAAGCCCTAAAGGGCGTTGCAGCCCTGTTTTTCGTGATATGTCGTCTCGCATTGCGAGGCCTCGCATTCCAGATTAGGCAATTCGCCATTTCAGCTCTGTCTTCAGAAGCCTCATCTGGAGATGACGATTATACTGACCCTAAGGCAGCAGTTAGTATTGCGAGGCCTCGCATTTCGAAAGCCTCACGTGCCAACGCACACAATGTATTGATACTCTGTATTCTCTTTTTGCTTGTTTCTGAATTATCTTAAGCTGCGTGTAATTGCAAGGAATTACATTGTTTCATGTCTCGTATTGCGAGGCCTCGCAATACGAATAGGAAAATGGTACCCTTTTACTGCATTTTGGAAACCACCGGTGTAAAAAGTGCATTTTTAAGGTAGTAGAAAAAAGCATGGAGAGGACAACGACAAAAAGCAAGGTTTTCTAGTTCAAGAACCCCCAAGATATGGTGCATTTTACAAAAAACTGGGTAAAATAGCAAAAATTGTGAGAGCTTTTTTGGAGGAAAATCATGCATTTTTGTGGGTACTTGGGCCAAAAAACTGAGTAGGCAAATTTTGTGGTTAAAAAAAGTAGGTATATCGGGCAAATTACCTGTACCAAATTTGCAGATACCCCGGTACAAAAGCGTACCTGCTTGGGCCGCCTAAGTCACACAATGAGGTTTGGACCCTGCCCAAGCACTCTTGAGCCATACGCTAAGGGTCACAAGCCCCCTCTGGGAAGGGTCCCGTGCTAACCCCTTGGAGGACCAGCTGGACGTCGTGGGCCAGTGGCCACATTCTCCTATGGCGGTCGTCTAAGGGCTGCAGGCCAGTTGGGACACTGAAAAGGGTTATCGTGACGCGTTCACAAGACCCCTGTGACAGTGCACACCATGGACAATCTCTACAGACTCTGTCACGTCTCACTGTCTTTAGTGGGGCGAGACACTGGGCACTTGGCCACTTGTTCTCGATGCTACACCAAACAAAGCCAATATGAGATCCCCACCCTCGTGTACTAAAGCCAGCCTCACTTGGAGACCGTGATCGGCAAACCCTATTGCTTACCCTTTGTGTGGCATTTACGGGAGCTACCCCACCAGATGGCCCCAGGAGGCAGTGTTCCCTAGTGGTGCGGGCTCATGTGGCCCATCCGACACAGGGGTTTGGGTAGGGGGGGGTTGCTGCCAAAATTCTTTTGCATAGTGCGGCCTTTGGGCGTCCATTTTGACTCAGTTCCTAAACAACTATGCACAAACCCCTTAACCAGTTTTTAGATCTAAACCAGGCGGGCTGGCACATATGGGAAAACGCGAGATACCCCGCTTTGGGGCGCATTCACATACCCTACCCCATGGGGTTGAATTGTTGGTTGAACCCTTTCTAAAACCATGATTTCATCCAAACAAAATTCATGCATCACCAAGGTACTTCGCCTTTGTTGGGTTGGTATGCATTGTAAATTTCTGAAAAATTCCAAGCATTCGACTTCTTCTAAAACCCTTCCATCAGCATTGGGCAGGGTCTTGCTGATTATCTGGTGACAATACGGGTGCTCAAGCACCCACACGTACCCCAGCATTGGCACCTGAGTTCTATGTAGCTCAAGCCAAGGCCACTTTGAAGGCCAAAAATCACCTCAAAGAGAGGTTGTTAGATCAAGCGCAGGCGCGGGCGTCGTATACCCCCCCTTTTTGGGGTCATTCGCGTAGCATACCCCAAGCCATGATATTGGATGTCCAACCCCTTGTAAAATCATTATTTTGCCCAATAATACCATCCCCCAATGGATTTTTTGATTCTGAGGCCTCTAGCCCCTAAAACTGGATATCGCGGTTATGAGGGGGGGGGGGGTGGGGGGGGTCGGGGGGGGGGTCAAAAGTTTTTGTTCAAAAGGCTCCAAGCAGTGGGAACGCTTATTGCTACCAAGCATCCGCCGGTCGAATGGTAACACAGTCGACACAGAGTTTTTGGTCAGCGGTCCCAACCCTGGTCGGTTGACCGTTGGCGGCGGCAGCGGATTCACCCGACCGGGGTTCGGACCGCCGACCAAAAAACCTCTCGTCGGCTGCATTACCATCCGGCCACTGCTTGGTCTGGAGGCCGCAGTCTCCCCACTGCTTGGGGCCGTGTTTGCCACTAACAAAAACCCAAACTGTGTGCTTCTGTCTGACTGACTGCTGGCCTGGCTAAGGGACTGGTTGGCTGATTGTTAATCTCTCTTCGAGGTGCACTGCCGAAGGCAATACAATTTGTGTTTACGTGTGGGAGCCGTCCCGAGCCACGTGGCAGCCGTGGCTGCAAGACGCGGAGGCCGTCCTCCCGCGGCTGGGGCAGCCGGACCACTGGCCAGCATGCTTCCGCCGGACAGGGATGATGCTGCTCTGGCTGGTCTAGGGCATGGAATGGGCGTGCATGGGTGTTTTCGTGTATTGCATATATGGCTTGATCCTCGCGGTATCGTTGGCCCGCATGGCCGCGTGCAAGGTGAAGCTGGAGTGGCTAGGGGACGCCCTGTTCCCGCCGTTGGCACAACCCTGGCCGAGCCAAGAGTTTCCTCGGGGGGACTTTGTGTGTCCGCTGCCCAGGGATGCGCGGCGAGTGCGCTCGCAACCGAGGCCGGGAACTGTACCCTTTGTGATTGGGGAAGGTTGGCCGTTTGAATGGGGGATTAATCTTCGTGCGAATTTACCCGAATTATGAGTTTTTTTGAGGAAAACACCATATTTTTGGTTGCTTCTGTGTCATTTGAGGGTTTAAAATTCATGCCCTAGCGTCATTACACATCATCCAGTGAAAGTCTCGCCCCAAACGCATCCACCATGCCCAAACGGTGCCCAAATCGAAAAATGCCAAAAGCCTCCAAGGCTATAGCCAATGCATAGGCGTGAATTCGCAAGAATTTCGTTCGAAAGTCGTACGAATTGACGTGAACTCATGCAAATTTCCCGTTTGTGCACCCCCTCATTTGTCCTAACACCCTGGGTTACCCCCCCCCCCCCCCAATGCACCCCTACATGCACGGGCAACAACGGTTTAGGGTTGTGTTGTATTCTCATATCCGTTTCTTGCGACATCGCAACCGCTGCTCTAGGGTCTGAAGGTGCTGCATGTCGGTTAGAAGCCATCTTCCTTTACGACTTGTGTACCTTTGTACACCCATGGGCCCTTGCCCATTTTGTGCCCTTTTTGTCGCATTCCAACCATGCGCCGCGAGGCTATCATCAAGGGTGTGGTTGTCCACAACCACTTGCACCCCTAGTCTCCCCCGGAGAAGGCTTAGGCCCCCGCTCTTGCACAAACTACGCTTCAGCCTCCGGAAGAGTACTTTGACAAGATTCTCCACTTCTTTGCAAAAGAAAATACATATGTTCGATCCAAAGATGTGTCCACAAAAGTTTGTCCCACTGGAGCCCATTGTGGGCAGCGCCGATGGCTATGCTATGTCTCCGGAGCCGCCCCAAGTAGGCTTCAGAGAACCATGCCGATCGCCAAACGAACTCAAACATGCTTGCAAAATTCCCCCACCACGTCTTGCAGACGGACTGCCAACTTTTACCTGCTACTTGATGCTGCCTCAAACTGGGGTGTTGTAGGCAAGCATCCATTACCTTTTCCCATGCCCTGTTCTGCATGAAGTTGATGGCAGCAGCACAGTCCATGCTTACCTTCCCCTTGCCGTTTGCCTTCGGATTGTTTAATGAGGCACGGGTGCAAGTTCGTGCAGCAAGCTGTGCCTCATCTAAAATTGGTTGCAACATGGTGCGCGCCATAGTGGCCGGTGCCTTACCTGTCAATTGTACAACTAGGTCCAGTGTCCCATTTATGCCGCACAACACGACACGCAGGACCCCATGGCGTCCATAAGCAAGCACTCGCCTATCCCCTGTAATGGTCCTATGTATAGCGCCTATGGCAACAACCCCTATCCAGTCCGCGTTTATTGCACTTGCTGTGCGAAAAGTAGCAAGGCGAAGAGTAGGGCTGCGCATGCAGACCCAGCACACCGTGGCTCCGGGGGATTCTGCCTTCCAATTTTGGCAACCCGCCATGAACACCTGCGCTTTCCCATCTGCACACACAGAAACAAAGGGACTACCTATCATTCCCTTCCGTATCTTTAAAACTTACGGTTGCGGCCTTGCGCAACTCATCATCAAAATCTATTTCTTGTGAGGCCGCATAGAGGGTCCCCCACTTTTCGCTGCCCCCTAGTAACCAACAACCAGACAGTTGGTTGTGGCTGGCAGTGCCACCGAGTGTGCAATGGACGTACGAGGCCTCATGGCTCGATGTACCATCCACCGCAATAGGCAATCAATGCAGCCGTCGGTCCCCAGGGGGCATGATGTCCAAGGGTGGGGGTGGGCGACACTTGTACAAGTGCCTGATGCGATTGGGGAGGTAGCATGACACACCGTAGATGGCCGTGTCGCTTTCCGTATAGGCAGTGAACGCCTGGGACTCCGGTAAACCTACCTGCCAAAGCATGCCGTACACATGTTCCCATGCCATCTCGTACGTCGTGCTCCCCACTAGGTACCGTGGCTCTGCCCTAATAAATGCAACAACCAGATCCCCCAAACGGCCATAATCAACCTCTCCTCCATGCTTGGCTCCGGCTTCACGGTCCGTGTGACTCTTGTCTCCGGGGTAAGGAATATTCGCCCGGTGTTGGGCAAGTACTTGACGGTGTAGGGTGCCGCAAGCTCCCTGCTCACAACTTGTTGGTGACCGAGATGACACCCCGAGATGTCCCTATTCTAAGGGGGAAGCTCCTCAGGATGTGTGGCGATGTCGGTGTGGGGGAGCAGGGGCCCACTCCCAATACTTGCGACAATGACGCGGCCTGGCGTCATTGGGTGGAGTTTCACGACCTCGGGGACATCTTCCACGAGGGGGCGGTGGGACTTCTTGAAAACCCGCCCCTCCACCCCCTGCCCCAGCGAGCTTTTGCTTTGCCAACACTGGGGGAGGTCCGTATTTGTTGCCTGTTCCTCTCTCACGCCGGCGTCGAACAACGATTCGAAGTTCTTCCCCACAACTTTGTCTTCGCCGTTGCCCCACGCTTTCATTACCTTGTTCCACCCCACCTGGCAATCCTTTCCCTTCGCATCCCCCCAAAGCACAATGTAGCTGTTCCCATCAATTGAGGAGGGGGGGGGGGGCTTGCGAGGGGCCAACCCTGTTGGGGTCGGCGGGGAGATTTCCCGTCACCCCATGGGGCCGGGGGGGTCGGGAAGGGGTTCAGTGCGGAGGGGGGGTTCGCTTGAAATGAAGGGGGGGGCACATGAGGACCCCTGGCACCATTGCAGAGAAGTGGTGCTTTAGAAAGTGGGGTTGGTGATGTCCAGGATATGAACCCTTGGTTGGATGATGGGATGGAAAGAGACCATGCCCAATCCATCCCACCACCGGGGATTGGCAAGGTGCAAGGTGAAGGGGAAAAAGGAATGGTTAGGTGGTGCGCGTGCAGCAAGAGCCGGAAGGCGCACCATGTCGCAATGGGGGGGGGGGGGTATGCACCAGGTTAGTGGTGGAGTACACCTGGACGTGGGCGTCCTTGGGCTTCTTCACCGGCTTAGTACGCATGGCATTCAACAATTGGTCCATGGTGGCGGGTTGGGGGAGAAGGTGCAAAAAACGAACAGAGGGAACCCGGAAGCGGAGTTCCCTCCACAAATTCGTGGACCAGACCTTACCCTCAAGATAAGAGTTGCGCAAGGGGCTGTGTACAACAGTGCGAATCACCTCGGGGCAGCGGCCCAAGGATGTTGCCTAGGCCACAACGCCTCCACTGCAGGGGCCCCGGAATGGTGGGTCGCCTCCTCCATCTAGTGATGGGCGCATGGCAGGGCTTGGTACTGCGCCAGGGTGTCGACAGCAGCATCGGGCCTTGATCGTAGGGACGCCAGCTGCGAAAGCGTTTGGGACATTGTCAAATAAAGGCTTTGAGAGCTGTAGGAGAGCGAAACAGTGGAAAGTGGGGCAGCGTACGAACTTCATAGTCTTTCATCTGTGTGAATCTTGTGTGAATCTAGGTGTGAATTTCGGTGAAATCACACCAAATTGGACCGAACACCACTGAATATGTCGAACCAGGCGGCTAGTTGAATCCTCAAATTTGCACACATTTATTGTACCTCCATTTTGGCGAAGATTGCACGAGAAACACACACGATGGCACCAAGTTATGCGTTGCCAAACTCGCAGTACCGTGAATGTCGAGTTCAAACGGCCGCTTCACGCAGGGTACAACGCCGCCGGGCTGGCGCTAGCCACAAGAGTTCAGGCAGGATGTCTTCCGTGGGGCACGGGCTCTCGCCGGGTGCCCCGGCTGTGGAGAGGTGTTGTGGTCGGAGCCATGTACCCTTTGTGAACGGGGGATAAATGGCCGTTTTAATGGGATGTAAATATTGGCGCGAATTGACCCGCATTTCGAGGTGTTTTGAGGAAAACAACATATTATTGGTTGCTTTTGAGGGATTTGAGGGGGCCAATTTCTTGCCCGGCTTCATTACGCATCATCCACTGAAAGTCTCGCCCCAAACGCATCCACCATGCCCAAACGGCGCCCAAAACAAAAAGTGCCAAACCCCGGCAAGCCTGTAGATGATTCATAGGCGTGAATTCACGTGAATTCGTACGAAATTCGCACGAATTTCGTTCCAATTTCATACGAATTTACGTGAATTCATGCAAATTCCACCCTTGTGCACCCCGTCATTTGTCCTAACACCCGGGGTACCCCCCCCCCCCCCCCAATGCACGCCCACATGCAGAGGCAACAATGGTCCGGGGTCGTGTTGTATTCTCATATCCGTTTCTTGAGACACCGGAACCGCCGCTCTAGGGTCTGAAGGTGCTGCATGTCGGTTAGAAGCTGTCTTCTTCTATGGCTTGTCTACCTTTGTACACCCATGGGCCCTTGCCCATTTTCTGCCCTTTTTGTCGCATCCCAACCATTTGCCGCCAGGCTATCACCACCTGCACCTCTAGTCTCCCCCGGAGAAGGCTTAGGCCCCCGCTGTGGCTTAACATCCGCTTTAGCCTCTGGCTACTTTCCTCCATGGCAAAGCAGGAGCTGGGCGGTCCTTAAGGGACCAGATATATTTTTTTGGCTAAGGACCGCCCTTAATGACCGCCCCAAGGGACCACCAACCGCCAACCGCCAACTTCCACCAACCGCCAACCGCCACCAACCGCCAACCACAAGAGAACTGTGACAAGATTGTCCTTGCAAAAAAATACATGAGATTCGATCCAAAGGTGCGTCCGCAAAAGTTTGCCCCACTGGAGCTCATTGTGGGGCGGCTCCGGAGAACCATGCAGAACGCCAAGCGAACACAAACATGCTTGCAAAATTCTCCCACCACGTCTTGCCCACCGACTCCCAACTTTTTCCTGCTACTTGATGCCACTTCACACTGGGGTGTTGTAGGCAAGCATCCACTACCTTCTCCCATCCCCTGTTCCTCATCAAGTGGCTGGCAGCAGTACAGTCCATCCTTATCTTTCCATTGTTGTTTGCCTTGTCATTGTATAATGAGGCACGGGTGCAAGTTCGTGCAGCAAGCTGTGCCTCATCTAAAATTGGTTGCAGCATGGTGCGCCCCATAGTGGCCGGTGCCTTACAACTAGGTCCCGTGTCCCATTTATGCCGCACCACATGACACGGAGGACCCCATGGAGGCCATAATCAGGCTCTCGTCTATCCCCTGCAATGGTCCTATATATAGCGCCTATGGCAACAACCCCTATCCAGTCCGCGTTTATTGCACTTATTGTGCCAAAGGTAGCAAGCCGAAGAGGAGGGCTGCGCATGCAGACCCAGCACACCATGGCTCCGGGGGATTCCGCCTTCCAGTTTTGGCAGCCCGCCATGAACACTTGCGCTTTCCCATCTGCACACCAAAAAAGGGCCTGTCTGTCGTTCCCTTCCGTATCTTTAAAACTTACGGTTGCGGCCTTGCGCAACTCATCATCAAAATCTATTTCTTGTGAGGCCGCGTAGAGGGTCTCCCACTTTTCACTGCCCCCTAGTAGCCACCAACTAGAGAGTTGGTTGGGGCTGGCGGTGCTGGGGGGGGGGGGGTTCACTTGAAATGAAGGGGGGGGGGCGCATGAGGACCCCCGGAACCCTTGCAGAGATGTGGTGCTTTAGAATGTGGTGTGGGTGATGTCCACGATATGAACCTTTGGTTGGATGGTGGGATTGAAAGAGACCATGCCCCAATCCTCCCACCACGGGGGGTTTGCAAGGTGCAAGGTGAAGGGGGAAAAAGAATGGTCAGGTGGTTCCCCTGCATCAAGATCTTGAAGGCAGACCATATCGCAACGGGGGGGGGGGGGTATGCACCAGGTGACTGGTGGGTTACACCTGGATGTGGGCATCCTTGTGGGCATCCTTGGGCTTCCCCACCGGGTTAGTACGCATGGCATTCAACAATTTGTCCATGGTGGCGGGTCGGGGGAGAAGGTGCAAAAAAAAATAAGGGAGGGAACCTGGAAGCGGAGTTCCCTCCACCAATTTGTGGATCGGGCCTTTCCCCTCATGCACGATTTGCGCGAAGGGCAGGTCAATGTGAATGACCTCGGGGAAGGGATGCTGCCCAGGCCACTATATCCTCCACTGAAAGTGCCCCCGACTGGTAGTTCGCCTCCTCCATTTGGTGGTGGTCGACGGGGAGGGCTTGGTACTGCGCCAGGGTGTCGGCAGCATAATTGGGAGAGGCTGGGAGAGGGTCAGCTGAGACATGGTCAACGAAAGTGTCAAAGAGCCGTACGAGAGGGAAACAGTGGAAAATGGGGCAAATTCGTACAAAATTCGTATGAATTTCAGAGTCTCGTGAATCTATTAATGTTGCGTGAATCTCTGTGTGAATTTCGGTTGTTAATTTCAGATTCGACCTAACACCACCGAACATGTCAAACCACGTGGCTAGTTTGCACACATTTATTGTACCACGCTCTTGGCGAAGAAGCATGAGAAACACACACAATGACATCAAGTTACATGCAAAACACAGCAAAAAGTTGTCAAATTCGCACTACCGCGAATCTCCCATTCAAACGGCCGCTTCACGCAGGGTACACAGCCCTGGTTTATGAGGCCTTTGTGGGTAGGGTGCTGCAAGTGGCTCGAGATCACCAGCTGCGGGGAGCTTCTCTCAGACTAGGGGAACGGGCTCAAATCTTGTGCAAGGCGTTGGGGTTGATAGGGCGCCACCTGGCGGCGGGTTGCCCAGTAGGGGGGCGGCCTTTGGGGCGGTGCGGCTCCCTGCTGCCGATAGGGGCCCGGCATGAGGTGCTCCAGCACCTGCTGCACCTAGCCGACCACTGCCGCGCCATGGGTTCGGCACCTCAGGGCCCCGAACCGAGGTTGGGAGACCGCTTCCTCTTGGACTACCTCCGGCCGCTGGACGGGGGGCAGCCGCTCCTGCGTTGTTCGCAATGCCCGCCGTGTGGGCAGGCCTCCAACGTCCCCCTAGCGGCAAAGCAGAGGCGCCACCCTCCGGGCCTAGCCAGGGGCACCATGGGAAATTGCTCCATGAGGCGGGGGGGTCGGGACAGCCCCCGGACCCCCCTGAAGGGTGGAAAAGGGGCTCTAATGTTGGGCGCCTTTTGGGGATGTATTTCTGTGTCTTGGGCTGTAGGGTTTCATTTGACACATCTAACACGTGGCCCCTTGAGTTGGGGATATGGACTCAGAATCCATAGTTTTTGGTGGGCCCTGGATTGAGATATGGGCTCAGAATCCACAGTGCAATAGCTGGCAACAAACGCTGCAGGGCATTGCGTTTTGCCAAACAGGAACAAAAACTGAAACGTCGTTGTGGTATGGTACCTCCTGGCGTACTCAGTGACCTTGAGCGCCCAATGTGCGCCTCATGAGATGCGGCAGAAAGGCAGGAGCACACTGCCCCACGATACCTCCGAGCGCTCCATGCCTTAGGCCTTGCACGCCGCGATGCGGCAGGCCCACAGGCCGGGTTGCCAATGACAACTGCGGTCACGCTCACGGCCCCGATGACCAAGGCTGCTTTCAAACAACAGGAGGACAAGTTCATGACCGCCGTGGCGCAGTCAGCCAATGTGGCCTCGGACCTTGTCTCAGTGGTTTCCGTCACTGAGGTCGAGAGGTGGTTTCCGTCACTGAGGTGTTGATGCCAAGCCTCTGCGTAGTGCTGCTTGACCGGTCTTTCAGTGTGCCACAGCACCTGAATGGGCGTCTCTGTGGGCAGGCCCCTCCCGGGAGCTTGTGGAGAAGGGGTGGGGGTGGGGGGAAGCCTCGCAGCGCAGCGGCATTCAAATGTGCGGCCCGCAACGACCGGACACACCCGCTACGTGACGCACACGACACAAGACTGTCTGACGATTTGACGGGGCACCTCTGTTGAACAGGCCCATCGTCCCCCGCACGCAAAGCGTGGTCAGCACGACCTGGACATCGCCCAGGCCTGCACCAAACCAACCCAGACCACCCGACCCGGGGGGTGTCGGTGGTTGGGTTCAAGGGTGGGTGGGTTGGGGGGGGCAGGCCTAGGGATACTCTGGCCGGGCCGGTGTTCTCAAGAATGTTGGAAAAACATGTTTTGAGGGGGAAATGGTACGTGGACCCATCAAGTTACGGAAAGCCCGGGAGGACAAGATGTCTGCCGTAGGAGTCAAAAAGTACTTTTTTAAGGCGGGGCAAAGTTGGTCATTCTGGCATTTTTCTCAGTTCGTCATCCAGGCGCCGGGATGAGCGGGGGGGGGGGGATGCATTAGAAGGGGGGGGGGGTACCCCCCCTCTCCAGGGCGCCCACCCTATGCCCAGCCACTGTCTTACTGACGCCAAGTGCCAGCTTCAATGGCATTTGTAACCGACAGTACCCGCCCCCAACCGCTTTGGCAACCCCTTCCAACCGCCTATCGAACCGGTTCTGGGACCGCCTTTGAGGTCCCTCCCCATCTAGTGCGTCGTGCGCGTCCTACCCCAGGGGAGGGAGATCGCTGCGGCCTCCACTGGTGGACCGCAACGCGGGTGCCACAACATGGGCCAGGGGCCAAACGAAGGTTACTGCCGTATGGATCCTTCATGTCTTGACCAGCCCAACCCGCCGCCGATGGAGAAACAGAAATGGGGGGGTCGAGATTGCGGTTTGGCGGACCTTCATGAGGAGATCCACACTGCATCGTTCGGTGAAGAGTAAACGGGGGACTGTCCAGGGCCCCGTAAAGAAATCACCGATGGACTACATGTCACACGGGGGGGGGGGGCGCCGGACAGCGCATGGAGCAACGAGGCCTCACGCACACAGAAACACAGCGAGGCAGGCTATGGACGGCCTGTGGACAGAGGCGTGTGGACAGTAAACACAGTCCAACAACCCCCACAACAACCAGCACAACCCTCAATCCGCCAACTATTGGTCGCCGCTGACGCGCAAACGGCACATCCCGCCACATCCAGCACAGCCCCGGCACACCAACGAATGGGCTCCGCGAACGTGGAAACGACACCAGCAAGAGCACCGGCCGCAGCGGCCGACAGAACGCAGCGACCGACGCAACATACGAAGGTACGACCGGGGGACTGTCCAGGGCCCCTACAGAAACAGCAACCCGACGAAATGTCACGCGGGTGGGGGATGCCTTATTCAGTTGGGGGGGGGTGCCTTATTCAGCTGGAGGGGGGTCCCTTATTCAGCTGGGGGGGGATGCCTTATTCAGCTTGGGGGGGGGGGGTGCCTTATTCAGCTTGGGGGGGGGTGCCTTTTTCAGCTTGGGGTGTGGGGTGCCTTAGTCAGCTGGGGGGGGGTGCCTTATTCAACTGGGGGGGTGCCTTATTCAGCTTGGGGGGGGGGTGCCTTATTCAGCTGGGGGGCGGGTGCCTTATTCAGCTGGGGGGGGGGGCTTATTCAGCAGGGGGGGGGTGCCTTACTCAGCTGGGGGGGGGGGTGCCTTATTCAGCTGGGGGGGGGGGGGTGCCTTATTCAGCTTGGGGGGGGTGCCCTATTCAGCTTGGGGGGGGGTGCATTATTCAGCTGGGGGGGTGGTGCATTATTCAGCTTGGGAGGGGCGGTGCCTTATTCAGCTGCGGGGTGGCTGCCCTATTCCACTTCGGGGGGGGGTGCATTATTCAGCTTGGGAGGGGGGGTGCCTTATTCAGCTGGGGGGGGGTGCCTTATTCAGCTTTGGGGGGGGGGGTGCATTATTCAGCCGGGGAGGGGGGTTGCCTTATTCAGCTTGGGGAGGGGGTGCCTTATTCAGTTTGGGGGGGGGGTGCCCTATTCGGCTGGGGGGGGGGTGCCTTATTCAGCTAGGGGGGGGGTGCCTTATTCAGCTGCGGGTGGTGCCTTATTCAGCTGGGGGGGGGTGCCTTATTCAGCTGGGGAGGGGGGTGCATCATTCAGCTGGGGAGGGGGGGTGCCTTATTCAGCTGGGGGGGGTGCCTTATTCAGCTGGGGGGGGTGCCTTATTCGGCTGGGGGGGGGGGTGCCTTGTTCAGCTGGGGGGGGGGTGCCTTATTCAGCTGGGGGGGGGTGTGCCTTATTCAGCTGGGGGGGGTGCCTTCTTCAGCTGGCGTGGGGTGCCTTATTCAGCTTGGGGAGGGGGGTGCCTTATTCAGCTGACGTGGGGTGCCTTATTCAGCTCGGGGGGGGGGGGGGGGGGGTTGCCTTAATCAGCTTGGCTTGGGGGGGGGGTTGCTTTATTCAGCTGGGGAGGGGGGGTGCCTTATTCACCTGGGGGGGGGGATGCCTTATTCAGCTGGGGTGCGGTGCCTTATTCAGCTCGAGGGGGGGGTGCCTTATCCAGATTGGGGGGGGGTGTGCCTTATTCAGCTGGGGGGGGTGCCTTATTCAGCTGGGGGGGGGGGATACCTTATTCAGCTGGCGTAGGGTGCCTTATTCAGCTCGGGGCGGGGGGTTGCCTTAATCAGCTTTGGGGGGGGGGCGGTTGCCTTATTCAGCTGGGGAGGGGGGGTGCCGTATTCAGCTGGCGTGGGGTGCCTTATTCAGCTCGGGGGGGGGGGGTGCCTTGTTCAGCTCGGGGGGGGGGTGCCTTATTCAGCTGGGGTGAGGTGGCTTTTTCAGCTGGGGGGGGGATGCCTTATTCAGCTGGGGGGCGGGTGCCTTATTCAGCTGGGGGGGGGGCTTATTCAGCAGGGGGGGGGTGCCTTACTCAGCTGGGGGGGGGGGTGCCTTATTCAGCTTGGGGGGGGGTGCCCTATTCAGCTTGGGGGGGGGTGCATTATTCAGCTGGGGGGGTGGTGCATTATTCAGCTTGGGAGGGGCGGTGGCTTATTCAGCTGCGGGGTGGCTGCCCTATTCCACTTCGGGGGGGGGTGCATTATTCAGCTTGGGAGGGGGGGTGCCTTATTCAGCTGGGGGGGGGTGCCTTATTCAGCTTGGGGGGGGGGGTGCATTATTCAGCCGGGGAGGGGGGTTGCCTTATTCAGCTTGGGGAGGGGGTGCCTTATTCAGTTTGGGGGGGGGGTGCCCTATTCGGCTGGGGGGGGGGTGCCTTATTCAGCTAGGGGGGGGGTGCCTTATTCAGCTGCGGGTGGTGCCTTATTCAGCTGGGGGGGGGTGCCTTATTCAGCTGGGGAGGGGGGTGCATCATTCAGCTGGGGAGGGGGGGTGCCTTATTCAGCTGGGGGGGGTGCCTTATTCGGCTGGGGGGGGGGGTGCCTTGTTCAGCTGGGGGGGGGGTGCCTTATTCAGCTGGGGGGGGGTGTGCCTTATTCAGCTGGGGGGGGTGCCTTCTTCAGCTGGCGTGGGGTGCCTTATTCAGCTTGGGAAGGGGGTTGCCTTATTCAGCTGACGTGGGGTGCCTTATTCAGCTCGGGGGGGGGGGGGTTGCCTTAATCAGCTTGGCTTGGGGGGGGGGTTGCTTTATTCAGCTGGGGAAGGGGGGTGCCTTATTCACCTGGGGGGGGGGATGCCTTATTCAGCTGGGGTGCGGTGCCTTATTCAGCTCGAGGGGGGGGTGCCTTATCCAGATTGGGGGGGGGTGTGCCTTATTCAGCTGGGGGGGGTGCCTTATTCAGCTGGGGGGGGGGGATACCTTATTCAGCTGGCGTAGGGTGCCTTATTCAGCTCGGGGCGGGGGGTTGCCTTAATCAGCTTTGGGGGGGGGGGCGGTTGCCTTATTCAGCTGGGGAGGGGGGGTGCCGTATTCAGCTGGCGTGGGGTGCCTTATTCAGCTCGGGGGGGGGGGTGCCTTGTTCAGCTCGGGGGGGGGGTGCCTTATTCAGCTGGGGTGAGGTGGCTTTTTCAGCTGGGGGGGGGATGCCTTATTCAGCTGGGGGGGGGGTGCCTTATTCAGCTGGGGGGGGGAATGCCTTATTCAGCCGGGGGGGGATGCCTTATTCAGCTGGGGGGGGGGGGGGGGGGTGCCGTATTCAGCTTGGGGGGGGGGGGGGGGGATGCCTTATTCAGCTGGAGGGGGGTGCCGTATTCAGCTGGAGGCGGGATGCCTTATTCAGCTGGGGGGGGGGGTGTCTTATTCAGCTGGCGGGGGGGGTGCCTTATTCAGCAGGGGGGAGGTGCTTTATTCCGCTGGGTGGGGTGCCTTATTCAGCTTGGGGGGGGGTGCCTTATTCAACTTGGGGGGGGGGGTGCCTTATTCAGCTGGGGAGGTGGGTTGCGTTATTCAGCTGGGGTGGTGGTGCATTATTCAGCTTGGGAGGGGGGGTGCCTTATTCAGCTGCGGGGTGGCTGCCCTATTCCACTTGGGGGGGTTGCATTATTCAGCTGGGGAGGGGGGGTGCCTTATTCAGCTGGGGGGTGGGTGCCTTATTCAGCTTGGGGGGGGTGCATTGTTCAGCTGGGGAGGGGGGTTGCCTTATTTAGCTGGGGGGAGGGGGTGCCTTATTCAGCTGGAGAGGGGGTGCCTTATTCAGCTTGGGGGGTGTGCCCTGTTCAGCTTGGGGGGGGTGCATTTTTCAGCTGCGGGGGGGTGCCTTGTTCACCTTGGGGGGGGGGGGGGGGGGGGATGCCTTATTCAGCTGGGGGGGGGTGCCTTATTCAGCTGGGGGGGGGTGCCTTATTCAGCTGGGGGGGGGGTGCCTTATTCAGCTTCGGGGGGGGTGCATTATTCAGCTGGGGAGGGGGGGTGCATTATTCAGCTGGGGGTGGGGTGCCTTTTTCAGCTGGGGGGGGGGTGCATTATTCAGCTGGGAGGGGGGGTGCCTTATTCAGCTGGTGGGGGGGTGCATTATTCAGCTGGGGAGGGGGGGTGCCTTATTCAGCTGGGGGTGGGGTGCCTTATTCAGCTGGGGGGGGGTGCCTTATTCAGTTGGGGGGGGGGTGCCTTATTCAGCTGGGGGGGGGGGGTGCCTTATTCAGCTCGGGTGGGGTGGCTTATTCAGCCGGGGGGGGAGATGCCTTATTCAGCTGGGGGGGGGGTGCCTTATTCAGCTGGGGGGGGGTATGCCTTATTTAGCTGCTGGGGGGGGGGTGCCTTATCCAACTTGGGGGGGGTGCGGTAATCAGCTGGGGGGGGGTGCCTTATTCAGCTGTGGTGGGGTGCCTTATTCAGCTGGGGGGAGGGGGTGCCTTATTCAGCTTGGGGGGGGTGCCCTATTCAGCTTGGGGAGGGTGCATTATTCAGCTCGGGTGAGGTGCCTTTTTCAGCAGGGGGGGGGGGGGGGGATGCCTTATTCAGCTGGCGTGGGGTGCCTTATTCAGCTCGGGGGGGGGGTTGCCTTATTCAGCTGGGGGGCGGTGCCTTATTCAGCTGGTGGGGGGGGGGTGCCGTATTCAGCTTGGGGGGGGGGGGGGGTTGGGTTGGGTTGGGTTGGACTCTCCCGACTTGAAAAACGCGACGGACCCGTCAATTGAAAAATTTGGGTCCCCCCGGGAGCGGCGCAATCATCGGAGTAGTCTGAGCACACTCCGCCACCAGAAAGAGGACGACCGCACGACACATCAGCCTGCTGCACTTGGCGCATACCGCCTGCATCGCTCCTTGGCCAGCCTCTTGGGGGGGGGGGGGGATGCCTTATTCAGCTGGAGGGGCGTGCCGTATTCAGCTGGAGGGGGGATGCCTTATTCAGCTGGGGGGGGGGATGTCTTATTCAGCTGGGGGGGGGGTGCCTTATTCAGCAGGGGGGGGTTGCCTTATTCAGCTTTGGGGGGGGGTGCATTATTCAGCTGTGGAGGGGGGTTGCGTTATTCAGCTGGGGTGGTGGTGCATTATTCAGCTTGGGAGGGGGGGTGCCTTATTCAGCTGCGGGGTGGCTGCCCTATTCCACTTGGGGGGGGGGTGCATTATTCAGCTGGGGAGGGGGGGTGCATTATTCAGCTGGGGAGGGGGGTTGCCTTATTTAGCTGGGCGGGGGGGTTCCTTATTCAGCTGGGGAGGGGGTGCCTTATTCCGCTTTGGGGGGTGTGCCCTGTTCAGCTTGGGGGGGGTGCAGTATTCAGCTGCGGGGGGGTGCCTTGTTCACCTGGGGGGGGGGGGGGGTGCCTCATTCAGCTGGGGGGGGGTGCCTTATTCAGCTGGGGGGGGGGTGCCTTATTCAGCTTTGGGGGGGGGTGCATTATTCAACTGGGGAGGGGGGGTGCATTATTCAGCGGGAGGTGGGGTGCCTTTTTCAGCTGGGGGGGGGGTGCCTTATTCAGCTGGTGGGGGGGTGCATTATTCAGCTGGGGAGGGGGGGTGCCTTATTCAGCTGGGGGTGGGGTGCCTTATTCTGCTGGGGGGGGGGTGCCTTATTCAGTTGGGGGGGGGGGTGCCTTATTCAGCTGGGGGGGGGGTGCCTTATTCAGCTCGGGTGGGGTGGCTTATTCAGCCGGGGGGGGGGGGGACTCCACTATTGAATTTTTATCAAATGAGGGATACACACACCAACCACTGACACACGCGCAGCGCATCCACAAGGCCCTGAAGCACATTGTACGAAAAAAACGGCTGGCCTGCAAATCCATCTTCGGTCCTGCCTCTTTTGTACCTCATAGGCAAGGCGAAGTCTCTCGTGAAATGCAGTATATTATGGCGCCCCATAGCCGCCGTTGTTGAACCACAGGTTCAGCGCTTTTTCTTGCGTATGGCAGCACGCGCGTTCACCTTGCTGCTGAAAACTCTTATATCAGAAATACCAGGCTGCTTCCTGGTCCTCCGTATCAGTGATATGAAGGACTGGTTTCATGGCCTTTCAGATTGGAACTGCCAGTTCATCGCTGAGGCAGACTGCTCAGGCCAATTCAACAATATAAAACCTCAGGACGTCATGACATCTCTCTCTGAAGCAGTCACTTGGCTTCACTTGGCTGGTTTGCAGCAGACACGGTCTGGAGCATCCACCGTGATAACAAAAATTTGGACAGGGCAGGCAAAGGCACATCAGACCGATTTTTCCACATGGCACACACAGACCTCGAAAACCTAGTCTACTTCTCACTCATGACAGACACTTTCACACAAGCATCTGGTCGGGTTTGGGACAGGCAAGGAGCAATACCCATGGGCGGCCCTTTCAGCGCGCAGGCCGCAGACCTCCGCTCGATATGGGGAGTCAAACGGCGCATCGACCTCATGCGTCGCCTGGGAAGGCTCCACTTCACCGAACGAGGGCACCCCTTATGGCTCACTCCCACAGGTAATACACTTTCACTGTCACAGTTCCGAGACAACGTGATGGTCGCAGCACGCGGACCCACAGCCAAGCATACCATGAAAAGCGTTACGGACACACTTACAGAAATCTGGGACCTACCGGTGCTATGCCCATGTATCACAGACACTGTGCACACCTGCACCACAGAATGCATGACCACCAGTGTCACGGCCATGGGCATCACTGTCCATTTACACCAAGCACACCCGCCACTCATATACACTCAGCCATCCGGTCTCACGAATACCTGGTGCCTCAAGTACTCGGTCACAATGCAAAGCCCATGGGCCCGAGACTATAAGCATGTTGCCAGCATCATCGTCAGTGCTGTGCTCAACGTCCAGCCATTTTTGCACTCCTGGTTGGGAGTTCTGATCAGCATCACAGCCTGGTGCCAAATATCGTTACTCTCAGGCTACCCACGGTCAGCCGTTTTGCGCGCACTGCACTCCGCCGTGCCCCGCATTGTCAGCCGTACACCATGGGACGTCGAAGCCACGCAGGCCTGGACTGTGCATATTTTATACTCTCTTCCGTCTACACGAGATACTATTTTTTATCGGCTGCGTCAGTGGCTACAGGGTCACGGTTTATGGTCTGGTGCCGCCTATGCATCCTGGCACGTACCACACACAGGACCCTGCAGCGAGACATGCGCCGATTGGTGCTACGATTTTCCTATACTATCGGCACATACGCCCCGCGGAGATCCTTCACAACCCATTCCAGTGGGGCCACCGGCCCGGGGGGAGGGGGACTCTGCATTTCCGTTGCTGTCAGTACATACTTGAACTCTTGATGATATATGGCAGATCCAGGGGTCAGTGCTTAGCGAGAGCATCAGGTGCATACCGCTGCATGCTTCCTGCTTACTTGTCGGTGTCCCACCCACAGGTTCTCTTCGTGTTGCACTCTTTGTGACAGAAAGGTACCTATGGTCTTCTAGGCCACGGACGAGCCATTTTCTTCCTGCGCTTTTTGTGCTGATCGCCTCTTGTGCGCACGTGCAATAGCACAGGCTTCCTCCGGGGGGGATGCCTTATTCAGCTGGGGGGGGGGTGCCTCATTCAGCTGGGCGGGGGTATGCCTTATTTAGCTGCCGGGGGGGGGGGTGCCTTATCCAACTTGGGGGGGGTGCCGTAATCAGCTGGGGGGGGTGCCTTATTCAGCTGTGGTGGGGTGCCTTATTCAGCTGGGGGGAGGGGGGTGCGTTATTCAGCTTGGGGGGGGTGCCCTATTCAGCTTGGGGGGGGTGCATTATTCAGCTGGGGGGGGGGTGCCTTATTCAGCAGGTGGGGGGGGGGATGCCTTATTCAGCTGGCGTGGGGTGCCTTATTCAGCTCGGGGGGGGGGTTGCCTTATTCAGCTGGGGGGCGGTGCCTTATTCAGCTGCGGGGGGGTGCCTTATTCAGCTGCGGGGTGGTACATTATTCAGCTGGCGTGTGGGGGTGCCTTGTTCAGCTTGGGGGGGGTGCATTATTCAGCGGGGGGGGGTGTCTTATTCAGTTGGGGGGGGTGCCTTATTCAGCTTGGGGGGGGGGGTGCATTATTCAGCCGGGGAGGGGGGTCGCCTTATTCAGCTTGGGGAGGGGGTGCCTTATTCAGTTTGGGGGGGGGGTGCCTTATTCAGCTAGGGCGGGTGCCTTATTCAGCTTGGGGGGGGGATGCCTTTTTCAGCTTGGGGGGGGGTTCCTTATTCAGCTGCGCGGGGTGCCTTATTCAGCTGGGGGGGGGATGCCTTATTCAGCTGGGGGGGGGGTGCATCATTCAGCTGGGGAGGGGGGGGTGCCTTATTCAGCTGGGGGCGGTGCCTTATTCAGCTGGGGGGGGGTGCCTTATTCAGCTGGGGTGCGGTGCCTTATTCAGCTCGAGGGGGGGGTGCCTTATCCAGATTTGGGGGGGGGTGTGCCTTATTCAGCTGGGGGGGGTGCCTTCTTCAGCTGGGGGGGGGGATGCCTTATTCAGCTGGCGTGGGGTGCCTTATTCAGCTTGGGGAGGGGGGTTCCTTATTCAGCTGGCGTGGGGTGCCTTATTCAGCTCGGGGGGGGGGGTTGCCTTAATCAGCTTGGCTTGGGGGGGGGGTTGCCTTATTCAGCTGGGGAAGGGGGGTGCCTTATTCACCTGGGGGGGGGGATGCCTTATTCAGCTGGGGTGCGGTGCCTTATTCAGCTCGAGGGGGGTGTGCCTTATCCAGATTGGGGGGGGGGGTGTGCCTTATTCAGCTGGGGGGGGTGCCTTATTCAGCTGGGGGGGGGGGATACCTTATTCAGCTGGCGTAGGGTGCCTTATTCAGCTCGGGGCGAGGGGTTGCCTTAATCAGCTTTTGGGGGGGGGGGTTGCCTTATTCAGCTGGGGTGGGGGGTGCATTATTCAGCTGGGGAGGGGGGGTGCCGTATTCAGCTGGCGTGGGGTGCCTTATTCAGCTCGGGGGGGGGGTGCCTTGTCCAGCTCGGGGGGGGGGTGCCTTATGCAGCCGGGGGGGTGCCTTATTCAGCTTGGGGGGGGTGCCCTATTCAGCTTGGGGGGGGGTGCATTATTCAGCTTGGGGTTGGGTTGCCTTATTCAGCTGGGGGGGATGCCTTATTCAGCTGGGGGGGGGGGGTGCCTTGTTCAGCTGGGGGGGGGGTGCCTCATTAGCTTGGGGGGGGGTGCCTTATTCAGCTGGGGTGAGGTGCCTTTTTCAGCTGGGGGGGGGATGCCTTATTCAGCTGGGGGGGGGGTGCCTTATTCAGCTGGGGGGGGGGGGATGCCTTATTCAGCTGGGGGGGGATGCCTTATTCAGCTGGGGGGGGGTGCCGTATTGAGCTTGGGGGGGGGGGGGGGATGCCTTATTCAGCTGGAGGGGGGTACCGTATTCAGCTGGAGGGGGGATGCCTTATTCAGCTGGGGGGGGGGGATATCTTATTCAGCTGGGGGGGGGTGCCTTATTCAGCAGGGGGGGGGGTGCCTTCTTCCGCTGGGTGGGGTGCCTTATTCAGCTTGGGGGGGGCGTGCCTTATTCAGCTTGGGGGGGGGTGCCCTTTTCAGCTTGGGGGGGGGTGCATTATTCAGCAGGGGGGGGGGGGGTGGCGTTAATCCGCTGGGCTGGTGGTGCATTATTCAGCTTGGGAGGGGGGGTGCCTTTTTCAGCTGCGGGGTGGCTGCCCTATTCCACTTGGGGGGGGGTGCATTATTCAGCTGGGGAGGGGGGTGCCTTATTCAGCTGGGGGGGGGGGTGCCTTATTCACCTTGGGGGGGGTGAATTATTCAGCTTGGGAGGGGGGTTGCCTTATTCAGCTGGGGGGAGGGGGTGCCTTATTCAGCTGGGGAGGGGGTGCCTTATTCAGTTTGGGGGGTGTGCCCTATTCAGCTTGGGGGGGGTGCATTATTCAGCTGGTGGGGGGGTGCCTTGTTCAGCTGGGGGGAGGGGGGATGCCTTATTCAGCTGGTGGGGGGTGCCTTATTCAGCTGGGGGGGGGTGCCTTATTCAGCTTTGGGGGGGGTGCATTATTCAGCTGGGGAAGGGGGGTGCCTTATTCACCTGGGGGGGGGGATGCCTTATTCAGCTGGGGTGCGGTGCCTTATTCAGCTCGAGGGGGGTGTGCCTTATCCAGATTGGGGGGGTGTGTGCCTTATTCAGCTGGGGGGGGTGCCTTATTCAGCTGGGGCGGGGGATACCTTATTCAGCTGGGGTAGGGTGCCTTATTCAGCTCGGGGCGGGGGGTTGCCTTAATCAGGTTTTGGGGGGGGGGGTTGCCTTATTCAGCTGGGGTGGGGGGTGCATTATTCAGCTGGGGAGGGGGGGTGCCGTATTCAGCTGGCGTGGGGTGCCTTATTCAGCTCGGGGGGGGGGTCGCCTTGTTCAGCTCGGGGGGGGGGTGGCTTATGCAGCTGGGTGGGTGCCTTATTCAGCTGGGGGGGGGTGCCTTATTCAGCTTGGGGGGGGTGCCCTATTCAGCTTGGGGGGGGGTGCATTATTCAGCTTGGGGTTGGGTTGCCTTATTCAGCTGGGGGGGGATGCCTTATTCAGCTGGGGGGGGGTGCCTTATTCAGCTGGGGGGGTGCCTTATTCACCTGGGGGGGGGGATGCCTTATTCAGCTGGGATGCGGTGCCTTTTTCAGCTCGAGGGGGGTGTGCCTTATCCAGATTGGGGGGGGGTGTGCCTTATTCAGCTGGGGGGGGTGCCTTATTCAGCTGGGGGGGGGGATACCTTATTCAGCTGGCGTAGGGTGCCTTATTCAGCTCGGGGCGGGGGGTTGCCTTAATCAGGTTTTGGGGGGGGGGGTTGCCTTATTCAGCTGGGGTGGGGGGTGCATTATTCAGCTGGGGAGGGGGGGTGCCGTATTCAGCTGGCGTGGGGTGCCTTATTCAGCTCAGGGGGGGGGGTCGCCTTGTTCAGCTCGGGGGGGGGGTGGCTTATGCAGCTGGGTGGGTGCCTTATTCAGCTGGGGGGGGGTGCCTTATTCAGCTTGGGGGGGTGCCCTATTCAGCTTGGGGGGGGGTGCATTATTCAGCTTGGGGTTGGGTTGCCTTATTCAGCTGGGGGGGGATGCCTTATTCAGCTGGGGGGGGGGTGCCTTGTTCAGCTGGGGGGGGGGGGGGGTGCCTTATTAGCTTGGGGGGGGGTGCCTTATTCAGCTGGGGTGAGGTGCCTTTTTCAGCTGGGGGGGGGATGCCTTATTCAGCTGGGGGGGGGCGTGCCTTATTCAGCTAGGTGGGGGTGCCTTCTTCCGCTGGGTGGGGTGCCTTATTCAGCTTGGGGGGGGCGTGCCTTATTCAGCTTGGGGGGGGGGTGCCCTATTCAGCTTGGGGGGGGGTGCTTTATTCAGCTGGGGAGGGGGGTTGCGTTATTCCGCTGGGGTGGTGGTGCATTATTCAGCTTGGGAGGGGGGGTGCCTTATTCAGCTGCGGGGTCGCTGCCCTATTC
This sequence comes from Eutreptiella sp. 'Long Island Sound 2002', assembly GCA_964036045.1. Taxonomy (NCBI): domain Eukaryota; phylum Euglenozoa; class Euglenophyceae; order Eutreptiales; family Eutreptiaceae; genus Eutreptiella; species Eutreptiella sp. 'Long Island Sound 2002'. The sequence goes on from OZ038378.1 coordinate 151,180,673, forward strand.
CACTTGGGGGGGGTGCATTATTCAGCTCGGGAGAGGGGGTGCCTTATTCACCTGGGGGGGGGTGCCTTATTCACCTTGGGGGGGGTGCATTATTCAGCTGGGGAGGGGGGTTGCCTTATTTAGCTGGGGGGAGGGGGTGCCTTATTCAGCTGGAGAGGGGGTGCCTTATTCAGTTTGGGGGGTGTGCCCTATTCAGCTTGGGGGGGGTGCATTTTTCAGCTGTGGGGGGGTGCCTTGTTCAGCTGGGGGGAGGGGGGATGCCTTATTCAGCTGGTGGGGGGTGCCTTGTTCAGCTGGGGGGGGGTGCCTTATTCAGCTTTGGGGGGGGTGCATTATTCAGCTGGGGAGGGGGGGTGCATTATTCAGCTGGGGGTGGGGTGCCTTTTTCAGCTGGGGGGGGGGTGCCTTATTCAGCTGGTGGGGGGGTGCATTATTCAGCCGGGGAGGGGGGGTGCCTTATTCAGCTGGGGGTGGGGTGCCTTATTCAGCTGTGGGGGGGGTCGCCTTATTCAGCTGGGGCGGGGGTGGGGTTTTCTTTTCTTTTTTTTTTTATTCAGTTGGGGGGGGGTGCCTTATTCAGCTGGGGGGGGGGGTGC